>WURT03078812.1:0-13140 GCA_009936505.3 Holothuria glaberrima | reverse complement strand
GAAGAAGAAGAAGAAGAAGAAGAAGAAGAAGAAGAAGAAGAAGAAGAAGAAGAAGAAGAAGAAGAAGAAGAAGAAGATTCTTAGGTTAAATTTGTCATATAAGGAGACACTTTTGGTTAGAAAGTTTAAGTGTCTTAGTGCACAGCCTGTACGCAATATGGTATGGGAAGTGACTACTCTTGCAAAATTTTAACGAGTTTCTCTCGCAATTATCCATACATGTTTCAAGCTCTATGTCCGATTCTCATTATTACAAAAGTAATATTCGAAATTATTCTGGCAAAATCTTTCTATCAATAAATTGGAGGTAAAATTTTAACCTCCTTAATAGACACCATTGCGTGTGGACCAAAAGACAAAAGAGCGTCGTCAGGGTATTTCGATAGGGGGCAAAGCATTTGGTGAGGGATTGCTGTGCTGGGGGAGGGGTCTAAGGGGAAGGGGTGTCCCCCTCCCTATTGAGAAATTTTTGGTTATTAAAGGTTGCCCAGATGCAAAATGGTGCTGTCTTTGGGATAGTTTTGGAACTTCTTTTCCTGGAAAATGTTCATAATTTAGTGAATTCTATTTTTTGGTTTGGTAAAAACGGGCTGTGCTGGGGGAGGGGTCTAAGGGTAGGGCTGTTCCCCTCATCTTTGAGAAATTTTTGTTAATTTAAGGTTGCTTCAATGCAAAATGGTACTGTCTTTTTGATATTTCTGGAACTGATATATATGGCTGGAAAATGTTCATAATGTAGTGAATTCTAACTTCTGGTCGGGTGAAAGAGGGCCGTGGTGGGGAGGGGTCTAAGGGGAGGCAGTGGCGTGGCCAGGATCACTTAAGTAAGGGGCGCGGGGGGGGCTTGACCATTTCATGGGAGTTCGCCTTATTACTATCTAAGCGGAGCGCCACCATTGATTGGCGCGCAGCGTACCAGAAAATTTTAGCTAAAAAAGCCTCCTAGATCGGCGGAAATGAAACTTCCCAGGCCTTACAAGCTGCTCTTAAGTTTTCTAAACATCCCATATTGTGTCTTGATATGGTAATGAAATAGTTAACTGAAACAGAAAAACAGTCTGGTAAGTTACTTTGAAAAATCTTGAGCCTGACTTCCAGTGGAGAACGACCTGGGGGAGAGGCTTTCATGGGGGCGCCCAAGCCCCCCGAAGCTACGCGTCTGAGGGGACGGGATGGCTCCCTCCCCGTTGATAAATTTTTGGTAATTAGCCTAGATGCAAAATGGTGCTGTCTTTGGGACAGTCCTGGAACTGTTCTTATCCTGGAAAATGTTTATAATTTAGTGAATTCTAACTTTTGGTTGGGTGAAAGAGGAGGGAAACCTTTGTTGTCTAAGAGAAGGGTATGTTGTCAACAAACCTCCTAAAGCCCCCTTTTGGATACTCAGTTACAACCTTCTATTCGGTCTTCTATTCGGGGAAAGTTTTTAGGCAAAAATATGTGCGTGGAGTCCACAGAAACATTCTTGAACTATTAAGGAAACTTTCCATGCTTCATTTGTGCATTATAAAAGGGTATCTAAAGGCTGCAAACACCGGAATGTGGCCTCTCGAAAGCTCTGGATTAATTGTATGAATCAAATAAAGGCCTAGCCCACCCCTCCTCTTCTTCTTCTTCTTCTTCTTCTTCTTCTTCTTCGTTCTCCTTTTCTTCTTTTTCCCTTTTCTTTTTCTTCTCTTCTCTTTTCCCTTTTATTTTCAAATTATAGGGGGCGGTTGTTCCCCTGTGGCGCAGCCCCTATTTGTAGCGTGTTGTACAAATTTATTGTTCCCCTATTACTCTTTACAAATAATTTTAAAATACTAGTTTTGCTTCGGTGCGCCTCGCGCGTAACCATTATCTCTCTATGTAAAGTGACTTTTTGGTTGAAACACTTCCAGAGGACATACTTTTTAATCCTAATACTTCGGTTATACCTTTGCTATTTCTATGCTCGTATGCCTCTTTTAACTTACTGCTCGTCTAAATTCTCGTTCAAAATTATAACGATTTCTGTGAACTTTTGCGAAGTTCTTGGTGCGTTCTCGGTGTTACCGGTACGTAGATCAGCTAAAATCTTTATGCAGGTGTCCCCATTTTCAAATACCCACAGAGCCTACGAGTGCTTCCCCCCTGAACCTCCACCACTGACAGAATTCACCCGTAACGGCATTCAGCCACACTTTTCAGAGAGGCAAAAGTTAAAATCTTCCAAGGGTGGGTCAGTTAAAGAATGACAAAGTCCTTATAGTGACTTGAAATTAATCTCGAAAAGACCATTTCCACGCGCTCCCATCCTGGCTACAATTTCTCATTCGTTATTTCTATAAAAACAACCGTCATCATTTTAATTTCAAATGTTAGTTTTCGTCTTGGGGAACCTATTATATGAATTAAAATGTTACCGGAATGGATTTAAATGTGGATTTCATTAGAGCATAGGCGAAGGAAGCTGTTCGACACTGGGGGCTGAACCTTGTTTCGGATCACCGTCCTGAGGGAGGGGTCTAAGGGGAGTGGGTGTCCCCTCCCCTTTAGAATTTTTTTTTTTCATATTTGAGGATCCTCAGACGCAATTTGGTACATCATTTTGGACAAATTTTAAGTTAAATTACTGTGTCAACCCCTCTTAGGTTGGAATAAACCTCTCACGAAGCTCATAAGGCTAAGGAGCGGTCGGGTTCGGGAATTACTTGGTGCAGTCCTAATGGGATATGTAGCCGTTACTCAGAGACTAGCAATAATCACTAAAACACAATTTCTAAAGTAATAAGGCACTGTTACACAATGTATTCAGTACTCATAGGCTCTCATTAGCCACACACAAACTCACTGAGTATGAAAAGTCAACATAATACACAGTATGATTCATAATCCACAAAACATTAACCGCAATATTAAATATCTAAAAACCATCATGGATGCATAATAGGCCCAGTGATATACAGTCGTCATCTAGTAGCAGCGTCGGTAGGATCCCTCGTCCAACCCTTAAGGAACAGCGGTAGCAACCACCCTTTCCGGCGTCTCCTTGCGAGGCACGGGACATCCGGGGCTTCACACCTATAATGTCTAGGGCGGGGACCTATCCGGCGTCTAATAAAGTAGGGGCCAAATACACCACTGGTTTCAACCGGCGTCTACATATACATGTTCGGCGTCAATATCGATATGGACCATACGGTTGCGTGGAACAGCTTCCACTTGAATAAATGGTGACCTGAAATGGTTGGTCAAACCATAAACTTTACTAATGCGATGGCACAGGCTCACAACCAGGCTGCCCAGTACATGAGTGGTCCATCCCTAAAATCAACCCTTTTTATTCCGAATCTCAGCTAATGTTCTTCCTTGAAGTTTGTCAAGACCAAAACAGGAAGAGACAACATTTCTTGGGACATCAAACAAACCTGCGCCCACACAAAGGGTGTAACAACAGTTGAGTGACCATTATTTGGAAATACAACAAAGGCCCACTTGTCTCTCATAGACAGTCATCGGTTCATTACCCAATGTTTCTTAGTAAAAGGAGCATAACATCTTGACACAGCACTCACTAATCTGGCTCAACATCACTAGAGGATTAGTTATCCTAGGAAAGGAGGATTAATCTCTATTGTATACAGTCTCTAGTTGGAAGATCAGGGCGGAAGTTGTGTTAGTCATACCTACCTGCCCAAGAGAAGGGCAAAGACCTCTTATTCACAACCACCTTAGAGTTGGTAGCGAGGCTAATGGCTAGTCCCTTCGGGAGGGGCATGAGTTGTTCACTGTGTACAGCTGCTGGGTACAGCTATATGGGGCAAATTAGTAGCCTGCTACAACTGTAAATATTGACATTTCTTACAGAACAGACAAATAAGGGTTTCCTTTGGAAAATTTTTGGATATTGAAGGGTCCTTAGATGCGGCAATTTGGTGCATCATTTTGGACAAATGTTTAGGTAAATTACTGCAATTTTTTTACATTTCTTACAGAAGAAACAAATAAGCGGTTTTACTTTAAATATGCAATATTTAAAGTCCTGAAATATCATGGAAGATACTCTGAAGAGAAGTAAGAAGAAATATGTGAGATTTAGCTGTTGTTTAACAATACTGATTTTGGGGCGACTGCTTATGGCCTTTAAGCGGAGCTGTGGGGTATGAAACGACAGGTATGTCTCACGGGCGGCCCATTTTTCGGATCCTGCCTCTCAGTACCAACGGAAACAACGTGAAAGTTAAATGACTTAAGTTGGCCCCATGTAAACGGGATGCTCAAACTGGCCCGGGATCATCATACCCTTTCTAACCCCTCAGAAAACAGGGCTGATATGAAATGACAGGTATTAATTAGTAACGTGTTGTGTTGCCGTGATATCAGTGTCATTTAAGTGACCATATACTGTTAACAAAGCGCATCCTCACTTTTCACACTCTTTTTGTTCGGTTCACAGTCTAGTGACATTAGATATCATTGGTCTTTTTGCAAACAGTGTTATACTTTTCCAAATAACGCTTACAATGGATTGAAGGGTAGAGTTTTTGTATGCGTGATTTTTGGTCACAGTAAAATGCCATAAAAAAAACGACGCATACCAGAACTCTGTCCCATAATCGTTTGTAATTACTATTTGGAAAATAGTCTATTGCAGGCTCGAAAGTGACTTTCATGTTTTGATGGAGTTCAAAAGCCAAAAGTTAACAATTTCTCTACATTTGTTATAAGCATGAAGTGTTTGACACTGGAGCAGTTCAAAAGGAACAACACTTCACTTAGCATGTCCATCAGTATAGCGAGTTCCCATCCTCTTCACAGAAGTAGCATCCTTGAATGAACTTGTCAATTGGTTAATCTGGTGTATGTGTTCTGTTCGGGCAGCTCGGGGTTGCCCATTCAGTGTCACGGTTTGAATGTCCCTTTAATTATATGTCCGTGAGACCGGATGAAAGTTCATTATTCAGAAGCCACTGAATGAATCATTTGAGGGCAAATGTCATCGTGAAAAGAATGATGAAAGTTATGTACGGGAGATGGTCTATTCGGGTCTTGCAGGTATAGGTGAAATACACAGTGATATCCACTGTGGGTGGTGCCACCATAGCACCACGGATGAGGGGGGACGAGGGCATTTGTTCATAGTTGACGTCATTCCCTAACTCCCGCTGATCCGCTCCTGTACAAAGGCATAAGGTTTTCAGGAGCAATGCGCTTTCAGTCATTTGCCCCCCCCCCCCACTCTCTTAGATTTCTGTTTGCTACTCGAGTTGTCCTCTACCCACTTTTGAAATCCTGACGACTCTAGCGTCAATTATGAAGATCATTACGCCATTGAAGAGTTGAAATAGAATTTAAGCTGATGTAAAGATTACTTTATTAGAAGCATCTTCAAACATTTTAAAAATGGATGGATTTAGGAAAGTAGAAATAACATTCCGGTGCAAATATGATTACCAGTCTGAAGGGGAAGAACTTTCTTATCATTGTCTGTTTCTACCCCCTCCCCCCCCCCGTGCAACATATAAAACAACATTGAAAGCAGCCTACTTGTTACAGATAGTCAGACATAATCACATCACTGTGACGTCTCTTAACGTCACACACCTTGCATATCACTGGCTATCCAAATGAAAACCCCATGAATGCAACTTTTGAAAATTAGCTGTGGGAACTGCATTATATTTTACTTGATGTTCAAAAAAAAAAAGGAAAAGAAATAAAAAATACGTTTGGGGTTCAAAGCACGGATTTTGTACTTGGTATATCTCTTTTCTTCGTAGAATGTTTATTCAATGATTTTATTGCTTATACCACGACCCAACCTTGTCCTTAATGCAGTGGCGTAGCTACAGGGAGGGGGCAAAGGGGGCGGTGGCCCCTGGCTCGGAAATTAAAAAAAATGGAAATTTTCAAATAATCGAAACGGAGCTAAATATTATAAAATTTCCGTAAAAGGGTAAAAATTTCCGAAAAGTATAGCAAAATGTAGTGAAATATATCAAATTTTTCTTTGCCTCGCTGCTCTTGGCATCTAGTTAACCTTGTATTTAGGAAATTATAGCAAAATGTAGTAAAATATATCAATTTTTTCTTAGCCTCGATACGCTTCGCATCTAATAGAACCTATACATGGCAAAATATAGCAAAATGTAATGAAATATATCAAATTTTTCTTTGGCTTGCTGCGCTCGGCATCTGATAAAGCTTACATTTAGCGAATTATAGCAAAATGGAGTAAAATATATCATTTTTTTCTTTGCTTCGCTTAGCTCGACATCTAATAATTCTTATATATATGGCAAAATATAGCAAAATGTAGTGAATTATATCAAATATTTCTTTGCCTCGCCTACCCTCGGCATGTGATGAAACTTATTTATTTAATAGAATTTATTTCTATAAGATATTAAAAGGTTATTATTTATAAATATCGTTTTCTTTTCCTACTCGGTGAAGATAATGTGTGAATACAATACAAACGCTGTATTAGGCCTAAATAATTTATACTATGACCTGCACTTTACGGATCACAATAAATTGTCAAAAATTCCTTGATACTAATTACATGGAAAAAGGCTTTACAAAGATACGTATCTTCCCGACATAAAAAACAAGAAGAAACATTAAGTTAGTACAACACAATGGGGTAAATAAATGGATTTGGAGGCTTCAATTTCAAATAAAAGTAAAAAAAAAATCGCGCCTCGCTTCGCCCGGCGATTATTACAAACTATACGTCCCTACAAAGCCCTAGTGGTAAAATGAGCTTAGGGCCTACATTCACAATTGTATGTGTAGTACGTATTACCTAAATGCATACGCATATGTATAATACTGTGTAGGTGTAATATGCTTTGGGAAATGTAAACCATTCAACTTGAGTTTTAGTATAGGAGAAGAAAAAAGTCGGAAATTCTCAAATGAAAATTCGGAAATTTTTAGGTCTTGCCCCCCGGAAAAATCCTAGCTACGCCACTGCCTTGAAGGCTACCTTCCCCGTTCTCCATTGTTCTAACAGTGGAGTATAGTAGTCTAAGTTTCCCAGGGGTTGGTTCGAGGCAAGAATTTGCACCGGTCGGACCGGCCAAGTGGTTTCCCGCTCTGTTAAGGGGAACCATGAGTAAAAAGTTAGGATACCATGTTTACTACCTTTCCTTTACAGAAGATCAAATCGAAGTCAACAACTCGCCTGATCCTAGCAGACAGCCCCACCTACATTATTGGGATCACTGTTTTTGGACTCTCGGTTTGGGTTCAGAAACTTTCCTTCGATCACGTATACTTGTTGATAAACGGGGGTAGATTGCTTCACTTCAGTTATATCACATACATTTAGGTGTTGGTTTGGAAGAAACTTTGCAGGGACTTACAATCAATAAGAGATTTTAAGTTGCTCTTTGCCAATTCTAAAAAAGTAAACTGAGTATTTTAGATGTCTTCAACTATCTGACCCTATTTCATGCCTCTGTATACTCAGAGCCTTCACATCCTAGAAGAGTTACTATTCGAATATTTTATGCTTTGAATTAGACATCTAATAATAAACCACAGAATGCTACTGTAATATCTAATGTATAGTTTTATTACACCTTTTACTTATCTCCCACGACGGCTGTACAGGATAATGGGTTACCAACACCATAACTCAGGTGTTCAGCTGACCTATTGTCATCTTGCACGATTGCAATATATCTGCCTATTGTAGGGACTGTGAATGAAAGCCTTCAAGTTCTGCCAGTTCTCTGCCGATTTGTCCAAAATTCAGTTGACCAAAATATATTTCAAGCAAAAATCTTATGATGCTTTCATTTCTTAATCACTATTTGAAGTCAGTAGGAGTCATTATCTGAAACCATAAAATTATTCACCTCTGTATACAGTTTTGATCTGAATATGCTGAAATTTTATACACTCCAGTGTCGTTTAAATTAAGCAAAATTGGTTGGGTTTCTAGGGCCACAATCAGTGGTTTATGAAATCAT
This sequence comes from Holothuria glaberrima, assembly GCA_009936505.3. Classification (NCBI taxonomy): domain Eukaryota; kingdom Metazoa; phylum Echinodermata; class Holothuroidea; order Aspidochirotida; family Holothuriidae; genus Holothuria; species Holothuria glaberrima. The sequence continues at coordinate 5,197 of WURT03078812.1, read as the reverse complement.
TTGTGACCTTTTATTTTAAAATTTGTTATCAGTTTTAGAATCTCCTAGCGTCATTCTCTGTGGTGTTTGTGAGTAATCTCTATACGCAGGTTTGCGTTCCAACCTCTTCGCTGTTATTTAGGTGTGAAATTTGTGCAGTAAAGAACAGGCCAATAGTGTTTTGAACATTGAATATGTTAGTCGTTTAGTATTCTTTTCGTCGTGCACGGTTCTACAAAGCGTATTTAGGACATTGCATTTTGGTAAAGGTTTGCCCTCTAGCTGTAGAAAAATTTGCGTCTTAAATTTTCGACATATCGTAGCGAGTATAATAAGTCAAAGAAAATACATATTTTTTAGTTTAATTTGGTTTGTTTCTCCTGAACATTCTTGTGCTTGATAACATTTAGGCATTACCATTGCTGGAATTGTTAGATGCTAATGGTGTTTTATTTACACCATAGGATTAATTTTTACACTTGATATTCCAACTGTATTCCTTCCTTATATTGAAACTATTTTTGCAACTATTTTAATTCCATTTGAAGTGAGAAGATAGTTATAAAAATGAAAAGCAATTGCGCAACGCAATTCTAGACGGTTGAGTGTTTTATTTTGGTTGGAAATAAAGAAATTTTCCCAATTCTTTTTCACGACGCCCCTTTCGTGACCATGCCATGCTCATCCATGTCTCATACTTTTCAGTTTGAAGTAGCACAAAAGTAGTACATTGTTGATATAAGAGGATTTGACTACCACATCACCGTATATGTCAATACTATCAGTGGCTTAGCCACGGGGTGCCTGAGGGGGCCTATACGACACCAAACTTCCGTCAGCCACTAAAATTTCAAGGTTATGTGTTAAATGACTAAATATCACTGACGGATTAGGCCTGTCATTTAAATTTCTATCTTTCTAAATTCTCAAGCATTTCAAGTTGTCAAATTTCCAGATCTAAACAGGTAAGTAAACCTCTTAGGCTATAACAGGTTTCTGTTTCCAACCAAGGGGTTTGACATTTTGATGAATAACTATAGCGTATCAAAGTGAAGTTGAGATCCATTTACCTCGTGTTTACCAGTGATAAATATCGTGTATTCGACTAATGCAATGGTGTTGCATTTAGTACTCGCGCTTACTGTCCCAAACGGAGAATAACATCGCTCCGAAACCGCACGCAGGGGAGCCTCTTTTTATTCACTAGATAGTGCAGTAAAAAACTGTGACTGGTATTCAGCTACACTGTTAATCAAAGTCGCTAAATTATAAAGTCAAAAGTTGGCTGAATTTGTTACCAAGTCGTGAAGACGAGATAGAAATCTAATTCTCCATTTCACAACTCGTGATCACGACTAGTGTGCAAACAGAACAGAACAAATTACACGTCGGGTACTATTTTGTTCAGACTGAAGGGTAAATGGAACACAGCATAAGTTGTGTACGTTCTGTTAGTTGAAGTGTTCAGGTACCCGATAATTCCTTGAGTGGTTAACTGTATAAAAGAAAAGATGTTGGCCATTAGAAAGAGCCACAAAACTAGAAAAGAGAGTAGAGAAAGCATATTTACCGCTATCATTTTGAATATAGGACTGCATCATTGCGATGTTGACCATACAACCTGACAGCAAAATTGTAGTTTACTTTCGACGGGGCGACTATTGTTTTGATGTTCAGGTGATCTCTCATTACAAAGCTTTAAACACAAATGTGTTATAAAACTGCCATTATTCGCCACTAATATTTCGGTCATCGACTGTCATGGGTCATCGACTGATATTTCAATGTGCCCACCACATTATTTGCATTACGTCCGATAACAATAGTGAATCACGCTTCTCATAGTCAGGAATCACAGAATCTGTTGGGGGAAACAGGTACAGCGTGATATCAAAAGGGCATTTGCATCGAGGAGGGGCAGGAGTGAAGACTGCCCCCCAAATTACTAGTCAAAAATTCCTGCAGGAAACGACAAAAATTCCTGCACAGAATAGGTGAAGTTCCAGCAAAGATGAAGTAAAAGTGAAAAATTGCCCGAATTTTCTACTGAGTTCCCGATTTTTTGATCGAATGCCTGAAAAATGTGGAAAAATTTTCCGCGCTTCTTGTGCATGTAGGGGTTTGGTGGTATATTTTATGTACCTCAACTGCACCAAAATTCGGGCAACTTTTTGAGATTCAGGCAAACATTTTTCTGCCCACCCCAAATTGGAAGAGTCTCGTACGATTATGATAGTCCCTCGTTCATTGTTATGTACCAAAGGTACGTGCCAGTGGCACATTGGGTTTGTCCCCCTCAAAATGTGCTCTGCCACCCCCCCCCCCCAGTTTTGAATTCCTAGCTACGCCACTGAATACGATACCATATCTTCGCATGGGACCGCTAAGTACACGACACTTGTGCGATTTTGCTAAGCGACAATAACACCATCTCTTCGCTCTTTTTAGGAAGGATGCTTCATTGGCGTAGTAGTGTAACAATACTCCTTGTGGGCTGCAAAAGTAGACGTGGGCGGTGGGCCCATATTACGAGCAGTGAACAGCAGCTTGCTTTATTTGGGATGTGTTGTAAGTACAGAAGAATAACTTTTAGGTGCATGATCCCGGACACAATTTGGTAGCCCGCGCCTTGGATGCATACCCGGGGTTGATGATCATCCTTTTCAGTTCATCAACTTCATATCATTGCTTCATTATAATATAATAACGTACATCATTATAATATAATAAGGAAGAAATGCAGTCCCACCCAATCCATCCATTCAGTATTTGGAAGTAGCAGGTTCCCTTAAGCACGTAATTTGCAGTAATTGCCTAATTTGAATATAACTTATGATGCTTCCCACTTGTGTTTGACGTAAAAACGATATTGAGCGAACACGAATCCCTACTAACGCAATTTACATAATTTACAGGGAACGTCATAATTTTGTTCCAGGTTTAGCTACTATTAGATGGCAAACATGAAGCTTGCAAAACAATTTTGTGTACTGTGTACACAACAGTGAACTGTAAAAGCTTGAAATATTCAGTATTTAAAACAAAAACAATCCTTATAACTGTCAAAATCCATGAGAAAAAACTTATCTGCAGTTTAATGAACGTATGTTTTCTTTGAAATCAGCTTGACACAGTATGTTATTTTTCAATTTTGCAAATATGACTCGAATTCGAAAATTTGCTCCCGTCATTTCGTTATCCATGTGGTATTGATGTATAAATACGACATACAAGATAGCTATTTACCCAGAAGTATGTCGCCCTGTTATTTTTGTTCACAAATTAAGCTTAAGATAGACTGTCACGGTGATTGTCCAAGTACTTACAGTTTTGTTGACGGCCAGGGGCTTTGTTCGTTGTTTGCTTTTTTTTAACATTTACGCTTTGACCGATACTTTGTGTTCATATAGAGTACTGGTATGCGCTGTGCTCGCGATAAGTTTGACGTCCAGTGTGGAGGACGTTTCTTTATCACAATTTTTGTGACGTCAGTGGAGAACCTCTGTACCCACGACACCTCGGTATGGATTTCTTCCCTCATCACATGAGTGATGCGTTATGTAGAAAATGATTTTGTTGGCTATATATTGTCAAAATTGACTGTGGAAAACAATAACAAAAAAGACTGTAACATGGGTTCCCAACTGTTTTGTACTTGGGCCGCTTTTACATATGTTGTAACCTTACAGTAATTGCTGTAGCCAGAACTCAATCAGAACGGTTTGGTATTTTATTTGAAGTTATGGGGTTTTAAAAAGTATTAAGTAAGGAAAGAAGCCCTTTTCTTGCAGACAAAGTGATTTCACAGATTGTGTTCAAACTTACCCTCTTTGTAGCGTAGGCTAAATTCTAAAACTTCAGAGATCAAGTTTTAAGATCTTTGAAGTGCTATTTTCGGTGCCTGTGAAGTATATTTTGCAGACAGGCGTATTCCAGGAACGCCAACAGGTCGTTCTACCCCACTTTAAGGGGGCAAGCCTATTTGTAAATTATTCATGTTAAGATGATCAGTTGATGCCGATTCTTACTGAATATGAAAAAAGGCATGTTAATGTGTGGTTGGTGCAAAATTTTGATTGATTGAAAAGTGATGTAGACCGTTTTAAAAAATTGTCGGAAGGAAGTGATGAGATCTGTCACCTTGCGTAATAATATTTTGAGTGGGTGTATACTCCTAAACTTTATCTCCCTATAGCTCGAATTCTAAACTGTCATGCTATGGTAAATTTGCAGTTCCATGATAGGCTAACTCGTCAGCTTTTATGTGAGGGGTGGCTTGTCAGGACTGTGAACTTTTACAATTAAGTCTGCGGGGGTATGTAACCGAAACAAAATAGTGTGTAAGTCAATGAAGAAGCTAATGATGATCTACCCCCCCCTTTAAATAGCGCTAGATTGTTCATGCATTATCGTAAGCGGGTAACATCATATAGCATTTGACTTAAAAATTAACCTTTTCCTTAACACACTTTTTAGTTCCTGGCTACTCTATTTAGATGTTACAATTCCACACATTTTGTTCAATCACGCATTACACTCGTTCAAAGTGCATGGTAATTTTTAACTTTGGAATACTATAGGTAGAAATAAACCGTCCCGTACCTGAAAAAGGTAAAAAAAGGTACTCTGGAAAATCCCTCATTCCAGGGAGTGCGCTATCGAATGTAACGACAGCAATCAGCATCGGCGGATATAACACAGTCGAACTACCGATTTGAACTGATCCGACATCACAACTATTACATGTATACATTCTTGAATCTACTACGACCTCGACGAAATTAAAATCAGAGAGTTTTTCATATTCATGCAGGTAAGAAAAAAATTCATGTTATCCTTTTTCATCACTGGTTTAACCCTTTTTAACAGATATGCAAACACCTTCTTTAGCTGAATGCTTGGACTAAGCCCTAGAAGGGAAAGATTGTAACGCCGCAATTGCAGCTAGCAGGCAGTTGAAAAATCCGCCCGACAAGGCAAAGAAGAGAATTCAAGGAGGGCATAGCATCATAATTTAATATTTTTTATACTGGGATAATTGATGAACAAGAGTCTTTAGCAGTATGGTTCAGCCCTCTTTTCCAAACCTGTGTTGTTAGGTCGTCGGCCAGCACCGCCTTGCATTGCAACTTCAAGCACCAGATACTCTTTCCTTTGTGATAAGCTGGGTACGGTATATGCATAAGTTTAGGCCTAAGCCTAACTAACATGCGTTACA
>WURT03078801.1:0-13140 GCA_009936505.3 Holothuria glaberrima | reverse complement strand
ATACTTGTGAGAGAAATAAGAGGAGATCTGTAAGATTTAACAAATTTTTGAAAATAAACTTGGGGGACTGCCATCTCATTAAGCACGATTTTCTAACTGATTGCCCCCACTCCAATGCTCAAAGGAAAAACTGGTTTTAAGAGATCTATTTGGAATGCAACACGTTCTAGTGGTCTGAAGCACATTTGAGTAAACGACGGAAAACTCCATCCAATATATGTTTCACCGATGAGTGTGAGCAGTCGTAATAAAGCAATGGGGAAGAGGGATTTTTTTTCAGTCATTTAACGGGTAACCGCCATTTCCTCAAAGTTCCACATATTATGGACCACAATTGAATCCATGCAAGGCTGAACGTAGTACTGAAAAGGAGCGAAATAACTTTCAAGGGGAGATATGTTTTAAGAGGCGGGCAAAATATGTTAAATTGTAGGCTATTAACTGTTATGAAGGACAAAACACATGTACTGCAAAAATAATGATTTAGTAATCTCAAATCTTTTTAAGAGAAGAATATTTTTCTATAGTGGATGCCCTGATCCCTTAACAATGGGCCCGATTCATACAGCTTTATGTGAAATGTTAGGTAGCCTATCATCCATTTTAGGTAGTATTCATGAAAAAAAATTACTCAAAAACAACCAAATCGCCTTCTTTAGAGTCTCGATCCCACCATTTCTGTTTACCAGAAAAATCCTAAAATTTGGTTTAATTCTGAGAACATTAGGGCAAAATTCTTCTTAAAAAAGCTTACAGATTCGGGCCCAAAAATTGTGCCGCCCAAATCTAAGTGGATCCATACGCATACGGTGTCCACCTTTAACATGATCAGTCATTTTCCACACAAAAATTCTGTAATTTTCACCCTTTGATAGAAATATCCTTTAATGCAATGTCTCGAGCTGGTCATTAACTCCGGTCCAATCGAACACAAAGAATAACACGTGACATAATTTTTTCGGATGTATGGAGTACGGGTAAATTGTAAAATGGCAGCTCACAATTTTTTTATTTCCGAAACATATCTCCAACTTTCAGAAGAAGCAAAAAAAAAAAAAAATGAACAGCCAAAAGGACACCATGAGAGACAATTAAATGATTTCGGATGAGAAAAATTCATTTTAAACGAAAGCGTATAACAGGCGAAAAAAATAAAGGCCCGCTATGTCTATCACACATTATACCCATAGGCGTAGGAGAAGACATTATCAAGAGGCGGGGGCGTCGTTTGCAATTATCCCTACTTGGCAAACAATCATGACACGCATTTCGCTCTGAAATCGGTATTTTGGTCTGGAACGACAAATGTTTGGTTCAGAGGGAGCTGGGAGGGAAGCTTCTACCCGCAACGCCCTACCTCGATAGAGCCTATGATTTTGTCGTTTGAAGATAATTGGTGCAGGCACTAGTCTGAAAGAGGCATGCAATGGCTAAGCGAGAAAGAAAAATTGTGCATGTTTGGAATAAAACAGGGAAAACTGAAAGGCCTACAAAATTACCTCGAAGATGATCACATAAATAACAATTTGGGAAGGTATTTCTTGGCAAAATTAATTTTAAGATACAAAATGCAGTTTGGGTTAGATTCGGGTAATAGAGAGAAATGAGAATTGACCACAGATTTTGATAACGGATGACACTGATGCACGCGCTGGTGCACACTGTTCAAAGGATGCAGTGATCTTGCATTTTGGGGCACTGCTCATGCGCAATGAACAACAAAGTGACATTATCACTGTTTCACCATTGTGTGTAGTTAGTAAAACTTTTTAAAATTTAGAAAACAAACAAAAAGTGTTTCTGTGTAGGTTACTTTAGCTACTTACAGTACAGTATGCAGTTGATGAGTGTTAATGTTTTACGTCAGGACAGACTCGTGGGGCTTCACTTTTATCCGCTCGTGACATTGATCGTGTATTTTAATAGACAATTCTACGAAGAATAGTTGCCAATGTTAAATGACACTCAAGAAGCAACCTTCTTCTAAATTGGCGGGTTAGAGACACAAGTTCATGGGTATATTGCGAATCGAACCATACTTCATGCCCAGGAAACAGCCTCCTCAGTGCCGATGAGTCACGACGAAAACTTAATGTGCATGTAGCGTGCCTATGAAATTTGACTTTTGATTATTGAAGTATGAAAAGTAATACGTTATAAAATAATACATAGACATGAAATCGTAGCCACTCTATCGTCTGAACTGTTTTTGGCATCAGTAATAAGAAACCACCAATTATAATTTTGACTTAAAGGGGCTCATTGAGTTCATATAGATGATTTTGTATTTCTAATTAGCCTCATTATTCATGTATCACTTCCTATAGCTACTGAAAATGTGAAAAAGTGTAGTTTTTTTGAGCTTACGAGCTTATAGTTTGTGTTGTTTGTCCACCTCTGTTAAATATACAACGTAAATACAGCTGAAGCTCTGACCACAAGAGCTGTTTGTTATAAGTTGCGAGCTTGCCGATCAAGTTCATAAGCTTCACTCATTGGTTGTGTATGCAAAGGAGTTACCTTTGATTAATACTTAGTTTTAATATCTGTCTGGTTACAAATTTTCAGTAACTGATTTCAATGCTTAATTATACCCCAACATTACCATTTCACTTGTGTGTTAGATATGCAGAATAATCTACTTTGATCATTTACCATCAAGATTTTTGGAAAACTCAACAGGTGTGACAAAGAAATCATGGAATTCATAAACCAACTCAATAAGACCCTTTAAATTTACTTCTAGTCATTGTCTAACCATAACGGATCATAGCAAATCACTATCGGGTCACATAAGGCAATATCAGCTTAATTTTCAGCCAAAGATTGATATCTTTATCTTCAGATCATTCTAAATACAATGTTAAATTTTATGCAAAGGAATTGTTGGTTGGCATTTTGGAGGGAGACAGCATAGGGTAGTCAACTTGCTGGTCAATAATTGTTTTTGCTGTGTTAGTGCTGTCGTTGGGATGGCGGTGCTGTTGTTGCTGCTACTGCTGCTGGCTACCAAGAGTTGCTCCTCAATGATCCACTTGTAATGTCTGTTTTATAGAGAGAGTGTACCCGGTTATTTTACTGTTCAATTACTGTTCTTGCCGTTGTGTTGTTACTGTTGGTTTGATGGCGTTGCTGTTGCTGAGAGGTCTAATGTGTCACCCTCCCCTTTAGAGAAATTTTGAACATTGAGGGTCGATAGATACAATTCGGTGCCAAAAATTGGGCAAATTGTAAGGTAAATTGCTGCAAAATGTTGACATTCTCACAGAGGAAACAAATAATGGGTTTGTCGTCCTTGAATTGAGGGGAGGGGAGGAAACATCCTTCAACCCAACAATTTTATGACGTGGGGTTTCAGACCATCAGCCTTCCCCCTTTCTACTCCCATGGTTTTAGTTTACTGCTGTTGATTTCTGTTTGTTTACACAACTGATGATTCTAGTGCTATTTAAACAAAAATGTATCAAAGAATTTTGTTGCAGAATTGCTGTTGTGGGTTTTACCTCTGGGGTGTTCACCTTTGTCATTGTTGCTAATAACTTGGAAAATTCTTTAATTTTGGGGCCCCTGCCTCTCTTCTTGACATAATATTCTGATTATGTTATTCACTCTTTTTGCTCCCTCCGACCCAACACCAACGAAAATAACGTTTGACAACTGCAGTCATTAAAGGTCCCGCGGGGAAGGCAACTGGTATTCCAATGCAATACCTTTACAGATTTTGATAATTGCTCCAAATACTTTCACAATGATTTTCGGGTGAAAACAATGGATCCGTACGATCCTTCCCCCTAAACATAAACTTTACCTAACCTAATCAAAGCATCTGGTTTCAGTCTCGGTCTTACATGAAAAACATGCAGGCCTGAGGGATGTCATTTAAGTTAACAGTTCGACTGACAGACATTCAGTCATGAGAATTAACTTGCATACAGAAATGTCATTTAACGCAATCGTGATCGTAAACTTTGTTTTTTTAAACAATGCCCATGTCATTGGGCTCCGAGGTGAACTTTCCCTGCCACTCACCAACAAACTATCTTCTAAGAACTTCGTAAGATACAGGTAATAAGGATTACATGGTAAGAAATTGGACGATTTGAGTGTTTACAATTGTCGGTATCACATTTAACGAAGATTATGCATAAAAAATTCGAAGATAAAAACCCTTCTAAATCTTCACCTCAAAGTGACCCTCCTCCAGTTGCATTTTCCGAAAAAGAAAAATTCAAGGCTGCGTTTTATAAAAGAATATAAATCAATAACTCAAAATAAAACTACTAGGAAGGGGTTTGCATGTGGTGATAATAGCAAAAAGTGGTACACATGTATATAATGCCATTGCTAAAGGGATGTTTGGCATGACGTCATGGTTTGCATGACGTCACTACTGATAAAAGATTGCCCAGGATGTCAGTAGGGGAGACGGCTAGTGTTATCATTACGACATCACTGGCAGAAGCTGCTTCCATTACGTAATTGGCAAAGAAAGACTGCAGAAGCTTAATCGAAGGTGCCAGTAGGTATGACGTCACTGGTGGTGATATTTATGACGTCAGTAATTGTGTTAAATTGAAATCAACCCTGGAATACAGTGAATTATACATAAACGTCCAAAGGACGGGTACTTTTAATTTTTTTTTGGTTTTCTAACCATTGTTAGTAACGAGCACAGGCTATGCGAGTGACAGAAATAATTTCAAAGGTCTCATCAACAGGATAAATAGGCTTACATTGCAGATTATAACTTAGGTCGCAGACATAACAGTCTCTTACAGACGGTATGCACGTGAAGGAGGACGGCAAATACTTCGTTTAAGCTAAGACCCTTCCATTTTCTGATTTTTTCTATCTTTTCTAAGTTGCTACCATCAATCTTTAATCGTGTTGATGTATCTTATAATTCACGATTTGAACACCGAAACCACTTCCTTCGACCAGCGAAGGATATGCCTTTATAAAAGACGGCACTCGATTTGGCACTTCTAGTCGGCCTACGCCGAAAATTTTGTCTTGTACAGAATCCCTCTGGCAAGAACGAAAGTTTGTCAAACATTTCACAAGTCGTCGCTATCTCAAACTCCTTCTTCTTTTCGTCATCATCATCCCACGAGGAAGTCACCAAATCAAACATGCATAGTTTTCCAAATTACTCGTGAAGGTTTTATAGTAGCATAGCATTCCCTCACATGGAGTAAGGCTTTGACAGAATTCCCGAGGAAACTTTGCAATTCGGACAACCTTTGGAACGGAATGAGCTGTTCTCGACACATCTGCCAAAACAAGAAAGAACTGATGTCATTTAATTTAGAGACTGCCAACTTTACATGTTGAAGAACATGACTGTATTTTAGAGGTCTAGAAAGGAAACGGCGTGGAACATTTAACGTGAATACAAGACGAGTGTTTATATAGATCTGAAGAAGGAAAACAACTGTACAAATATTGTAACGCTGAATGAAAGAAGTGAAATGAATATTTTATTGGAGCCTGCAAGTTTGATACGTTTTTGAAGATGACACATCGAGATCAAACAGGTGTATGTCCGGGTGGATATAGGGGTAGGACAGGCCGTCCGGGCTCTGACAGTTGATCGATACATTGTAATTGGCCTGAAGTCGGTATTTTCGGTATACCAGCTGTTTGTTTTTTTTTTTCAAATTACCAATAGTCTATAAGAAAGATCGGTATTTGTATAAGCAACTGTCCCTTGTGAATGTAACGCAAACGTGACTAGGGGTGGCATAGGCCGTCCGGGCTTTAGCAGTTGATCGATAAATTGTAATCGGCGTATAGTCGGTATTTTCGGTATATTGATACTCGGTTTGATATTTAAATACCAATAGTCTATACAAAAGATCGGTTTTCCTATAAGCAACTGTTGTTTGTAAATGTAACGCAAATGTGACTAGAGCAGGGGCGTCGATCTGGGGGGCTGGAGTGGCAAATGCCTCCCCAAAGAAAATATTGCCCCCCCCAATAATTCAGGCAAAGTAAAAAAAAATCATACTGTGTTATACAGATGACTTTAGGGTTTCGAGAAAACGTCAATTTGAGCCTATTAAAGTATTAATGTTAATCTCCCATCTAACCCTTTCAACATAATGCATATCCCCATATCCCATATGCTATTTTTCAACACTTCAGATAACTATTTATACATTTTCTATTGAAATTAGGGATTCCCAAATTCAGTAATATTTATGTCAGATTGGGGTTCCTCAAACGCGTTCCCGGCAGTGTTTCCACTCTTCCCGAAATTACCCAAAATTCGGAAAATTTCGAAAATGTTCCATTAAATGACGACAACGAAAGAGGCGAAACTTCGATGAGGGATATAACAAGTCTGCTTGGCAAATCAAGTGCACGGCACATGATTCCTTAAGTCATGAAATTGCTCACACTGTGTCTTATCTGCCCCTCCACCACTGCGTCGGCAGAAAGATCATTTGCCAGTCCACTTCGTCGACTGAAGACTTATCTAAGGAGCACCATGTCACAAGAGTTGCTGAATTCTTAAATGGTACTTGCCATGTATCCCGACAAACTGGATCATGATGGCATCTCCTGCGACATATCGCTAACCGGTTCATTGCAAAAAATGACTTCAATTGAAACACATTTAAGCCCTTCAATTTGCGGTGAATCTGGTGCCCTAAGATATGCAGTGGTGTTTAAGAGTTAACAAAGGCAACAATTTCGTTTAACCGTGCAGCCTTGAACATTCAGATATTCTTCGACGTAGAATGTCGGTCAGTAACATTTTTATGATACTTTTATGGCATTATAAAGACAACCCAAGCTGGGTTATTCCTACATAGGTAGAAAGCTGGAAACAGGTATCATCAACGTTACACCCTGTATATAGTGTTAAAGGCTGACTGGGTCACATATTAACGAATAACATTGATAAGAGCAAATTCTCAAACTGTTCTCACCCCCCCCCCCCTTGTTATCCTTTCATTCTTCGAGCGATAGGCGAAAAGAAAGATTCCAGACCTAAAATAATGTTTTTCTTGTCGTCTATCCACGTCCACTTACTCCTTTAAAATATTATAACTTTAACAGATAGGAATCGTTCTTATATCCCTTATCACGAATCGAATGTAATGTATTTCTTGTAGTATCGCTGAATGGTGGTTGCAATCTCTGGCTTTGCGTTTTGGTAAGGATTGCGCACTGCCAAGTACAACACCTACAAGGCAAGAAACACACGAGTTCAGAGTAACAAACTCTTGTTCAGTATGAAACGCTTTTTTCCCTTTTATTCTACTTTCAGTAGGCCTATACTTGATTCCTTCAAAGATTGCCAATCTGAAGTAAAAACTGAAAAGGAAAACAATTTAATTGGGAAGAAAGCTAAAGGTATGATTTATCATGTAACTTGTATTTGTGTATGTGTGAGCGTGTGTGCGTGTTTGTTTGCGTATGTATGTATTTGCGCTCGCGTTCGTGTGAATGGATTGCTTATACAGCAGTCCGCTCCGGGACACGATCCAGGTTTTCGGCTCGGTCGCAAAATTTTTGCCCCCCATCCCCAAACCGGATCTATGCCCCTGGACTAGGGGGCCTGTAGATACTTTCCATGTACATCGCAGGTTTCTATAACCAATATTCTCACAACTGTACACAGATATTTCTTTTCCGTGCTCTCAGGCGGCGTTTTAAGCCATAGGCGTGCGGAAAGGGGGAGGGTGACTGCAACACCGCCTATTCTAAGAGAAAGTTGCTGTTCCGGGCACAATATGCTATTTTTACGGGCATACGTGCTTAAAATGTCGGTCAAAAGTGCTCACATCCTACTGAAAGTGGCCCTGTACGCTAAGTTATCAAACAATGGAGGGTAGCAATCTAGAGTTTTAGCTGTAGACAGTGGAATGAGATACCAATAAGCAGCCGATATAGTGTTGATCAAAAGATCGGCACAGCGTGCAAGACAATGCAGAGAGAACAGAGGACACCACAAGAGACTTGGCCAAGTCTATTTTAGCTGCCGCACACTACACGTATTTGGGTGACACAACTCAATTCCACTGTCATAACCTTGTTACCTGTAGGTGGCGCAACTATTATTGACTCGATTGGCAATGCACACTACACAACTGACGGACACGTTTTGACGAGGTTGCACTGTGGTATTTGACTGAAAACCCTATTACGGCTTCAATCGCTGGCACTGTGGTTGATTGGTCAAATTGCTTCAACAGTCGCAGACTCCTGTCGGGAAAAACCAACATGTTCGTTTTCCCGACTGAAGTCGACGCGACTTAAAACTGGTCTAAAAACTTCGGGTTCTAGCCGTAGACCCACCCACACTACACGTCGGTTGGCGACGCGACTTGCGTGTCGAGTTGCGCCGCGCAGTCTTGATATTGTGCGGATAGCAAAGAGCAACCTTTACTTCAACTTTCAGGTGAAAGTAGGTTTATTTTTAGCTCAAAAATTGGACTGGAAGCCAACCGATATGAAGTTGTAATGTACACAAGCCTACATAGATTCCTCCCTCGTTGGCGAAAACTTAGCAGCGTAAAATAACTGCCATGAAGGCTGGAATTTTTTTAAGTTAATTTTACTGCTCAAGAACCTCGGATAACGTGATCACACTTAAAGTAGTGTACTTGTATGCCTTTTCAAGAAAGTTCTTTGGGGAATTCCTACTTTAGTTCAAGTCCTGTATAATTCACTCTGCAGCAGATGACCTGAAATTGCTCCAAGAAGAGACTATTCAATGGGCTGAGTGGTTGTTCTTTGTAAAACCTTCCCATTCACACCAAAACCCGAAAACTTCCGAAGTTGGAACGTCACAGGCGGAAGTAAAGTTTCCCTTGGGATTTTCACTCTGGCAATCTAACATTAAGAAATGATCGTAAGTGGGATTGGAGACGTACTTAAGTTGGAAATTAGACTGAATGTAGTTTACTATTCCTCGTCACAACCAAAATACTCCAGCTTTCTTAAAAAAAAAAAACATAAAAAAAAAAAATGACAAAATATAAATCACTAAAAGAAAAACCATAGGTTTGTATTATAGTTTCAACAAGTCGATATATTAGGTACCAGAACTTTCTGGTACCTATTATGTCGACTTGTTGAAACTTTATAATACAACACTATACCCAAAGTTATCAGCCAACTCATTAGTAACTGCATGCAGTTAAGCTAGCCGCACACTACACGACTTTGCACACCGCAACTCAACTCGATCGTCGGATCTCCAACAGTCGTGTGCTGTGCGTCGCCTTCAGTCGGGAAGAACCAACATGTTGGTTCTTCCCAACTGAAGGCGACGTGACTTAAAACTCGTCTTAAAACTGTCAGTCGCTGTCGCAAACTCACGCACACTACACGACTGTTGGAGATCCGACAATCGAGTTGAGTTGCGGTGTGCAAAGTCGTGTAGTGTGCGGCTACCTTAAGATTACTTCTCCTCCTTCCTAAGTACAGAATACGATTTTAAAGTGTTACGGCTCGCTGTGGCACTCAAACCAATAGCAACGAAAGATCCAAAGATCACAGAAGGACGAGATTAAAATTCAACAACTTGATTATTAGTTACGATTAAAACCCTTTTTCTTAATTCGTACCAATATCGAATCTTAGCTTAGGCCTGTTTACAATTATTTACTTAATATACTTATCGCTAGTCTTGGCGGTCTGGTTCTACAGGTGTAATATTGTGTCTCTCTCCACGACTCTTGCAAGAATTTCCTTTTATATTCGCCAGCCCATATTCGAGAAACCTCTCGAATTAACGAATTCCAGAATATTCCAATACACAATACATGTATTTCTAGGAACTGAAGTTTCCAGACACGATTACGGCCAAGTTTAGTGTCTTGAGTCAGACAGTTCCTTACAGAAGGAAGTCGAATCTTCTCGAAGTGGAAGTAACATGTGGTAAGACCTAGAAAGGACTCGAAGAAATCGTAACTAGAATTTTCTGGAGCTTTCATTCGTCGAAGGATTCAAGCTGGTACTTTTGGCAAGCCGGTCGTGCCCCGTAACAAAAGTTACAATCCCTAAAATTCTAAGACGTATTTCCAACGTCAGTTGAAATGGTGGCAGGCAACAGATAGTCAAGAGGTTGGTCATGTTTTGTCTTGTTATCTTCTCGGGGACGCAGCTCCTTTGAGGAGCAGAACTCCTTCGGGAGTAACGTTTGACTTCGCCCTTCGGCTCTTCGCCAGGGTCGAGGGAAATTTGGAAGAAGTAGATATGATCACAATAAGCCTAGTTATTAACCATTATTCTTACCTGGGGAGATTGCTTCACGTGTTTGTTTCCGAAGGGACAAGTAAAGAAATAAACGATGATCTAAGGTTTCGGGGTATAAATACCCCATTGTCAACATTGATCGAGGTCTACGAAGGGGACATCCCCATCTCTCCGAACTGTCTTGTCAGATTACCTTGATGTTGCTTATTTAATTTTATCAGGTTCGAGTTTCATCTTTCGGTTTCTCTGATTAATTCTGAAGATTAAACAGGGAACTGAGAAAGTTCCCACAATAAGCAAGGTACTCTTATTAGGTAGCATGCTGCATGTCCTTAAAGGGGATAGACAGGTTCATGCCTCAGATCCGCAAAAGCGAGGAAAGAAATATTCTACAACTGTGAAAAATTCCTCATCACAGGGTCTTGTTCTGTTACTGAGATATCGCCATTCCAAGTATTGATAAGGCCGCTGACATGTGCCACTTTTAGCAAGTCGATAAAGATGTTTTTATAGGCTCCTTACCTTTCACCAGGTAGCCTACCAATTTTTTTTTTAATTTCATATCTACATTTTGTGGGGTTTGACCTCCATTAAGGAAATTACCCTTGGATTACACAAACGTAGTACTGTCAGTTTGTTCTTCAACACTGAAACCCACACCCTGACCTTGCATTCTTAGAAAAAACGAAACAAAGTAAAAAGAATAACAGACAGAAACCTCAGACAACCAGAAAGCCAAAAGGCTTAGTGATTCCTTGCCCTTCTTGAGATATTGTGTTAACATGGTTTTGACCTTTTGACTTCTGGTGACCCCAAATGACCTTTGAACTCCACCAAAAACAAAAGGGATCATCTACTCAACATGGCCAACACACATACCAAGTATGGTATACCTCGGATGTATCCTTCTTGAGATATCGTGTGTAGGAGGTTTTGACCTTTTGACCTCTGGTCACCCCATATGACCTTTGACCTCCACCAGAAACAATAGCGATCATCTACTCAATTCGGCCAACACACATACCACGTATGATATCCCTTAGAGTTACCCCTCTAGAGATATTGTGTTTACAAGGTTTTGACCTTTTGACCTCTGGTGACCCTAAATGACCTTTGACCTCCACCAAAAACAATAGGGATCATCTACTCAATATGGGCAACCCACATACCAAGTATGGATCTCGTAGTTACCCTACCTGAAATACTGTGTTTACAAGATTTTGACCTTTTGATCTCTGGTGATCCCAAATGACCTTTGACCTCCACCACAAACAATAAGGATCATGTACTCTATATGGCCAACCCACATATCAAGTGTGAGATCCCTCGGAGTTACCCTTCTAGAGATATCGTGTTTACAAGGTTTTGACCTTGTCACCTCTGGTGACCCCAAATTACCTTTGGCCCCCACTAAAAACAATAGGAATCATGTACTCTATATGGCCAACCTACATACCAAGTGTGAGATCCCTCGGAGTTACCCTTCTTCAGATATTGTGTTTACAAGCAAAGCCGTCACACACATACACACACGACATCACCATCGCATAGATTCCTTTGCTTTCGGCAAGGAATCAAAAAGTGAGCATGATAAGTCAAAATAGACTTGCTTCAAGTCAGTAGTTTGAAGAAATGTCAGCTTTCCTAAAAGAAATTAGAAATGCAGTTAACTTCTCAGCCAAACCAGATATTAAGATGCGGTGTTTTGCACTGGTCTTAGAATTAAGCTCACTTTTCAGTCAGGTTACATAAATTTTATTATATCCATCTCCTTTAAATCACTGAGGTCCTCAATAAGGTCAAGGATTAACTTCTCTTTAGTCATGCATATGCTTGTTAAGTTTAGGGCATTTAGATTCAGGAAACCTCTTTGGAGAACCGATGTCCCCAAATCAGGTTAATCGTTGATAAACATCGGCTGGATGCGTCTTCTCTTTTTGATTAGTACTCGCAGGCAAATCCTGCCCCAGGATCACCATTTGAAGTCCCCATCAGAGGGAAGAGAGTGGGCCCCCGGGTCTTTTGCCACTTTGCATAAGGCTGAGAAAGGTTGGAGGATATTTCTTCCGCACCACAGCTCGACAGCTGAACCGAGCAAATTCTCAATTGAAAATCGCCGGTTTGAAAACTCTCATTATCACCACAAACAGCTATGCACAAGAAACAATTTTGAGACATCAAAAAATTTCAAGTGGTTCCATCTATAATCGAATTTTGGGACTTACTGAATGCAATGCAGACATTTTAACCAGCAAACCGCACCGGTGAAGGGCCGGTGTTATCTGCCTGCCATAGCCCCCATCGGAAAGGCTGTTCCCCCGTTGGGAATTTTAAGTTTTTTTTCTGGGAGTCATAGCAGATACGATAAAGCATGCAGTCCCCGACGGCGACTAGTCTCCCCGACGGTCTACCTGTTTTTGTTCTCAAGAGGACAATTTCTCTAATAAGAACCCAAAATTTTCGGCGCGCTACGCGCGCTAAAGAGTCTCTCAGTTTCTTTAATACTTCCGTTCCACATAGCTAGAAAGAATAAGTCCTGTCAACCTCTCCAAGTAACAGTAGGTAGAGTACACAGGTTATGTAGAGGTCGTAAATTTCTCATATCACAAAGCCTAGTTGCTGTTATCTTGTGTGTGTCATGCGGCTGGTCAGTTGGTGTTTGAAACTTCACGAAGATTCAAAAGAAGTTTTCAGTGCGCAACTAAGCTTTTGAAGTATTAAGTGATATTGTGCAAAATATGCCCTGCACTGACAGTGATGTTTAGACTCATTCATATTCCCTTCGCACCACCCCCTCAAAATAGGTGCTGTCGGAAACTGGGGTTGCTGGCATAGCCAAGCCCGCTGACGGGAAAATTCTGTCGCCACCCATGGTCGGTTTACTAATTTTGGCTTTCAAAAGGGTCATTTCTGCGATAAAACCCC
>WURT03078769.1:0-13142 GCA_009936505.3 Holothuria glaberrima | reverse complement strand
GCCACATATGCTACCTTTTGAAGTAAAATTTGTGTTAAAAAATTACGTATTTTTAGGATCTAAAAAAAAAAAAATTGGCATCCGTGAGGGGGGGGTAGCCCAATGGCCCCCCTGCGTACGCCAGTGGTCGGAGTGCTTCTACGGTGCAAGTAACGAGCCTGCTTTAGGTAGAACACATTCCCTGAATGACATCATCAACTAAGTCGTTGTAACTATAAATGGCAGACGGAATTTGGTTGTAACAGGGGGAGCCATTTGTTGTAAGGAACACTGTAACAAACATTTTACGTGATCTGATCATTCTAGTTTTTTCAGTTGTTGAGAACGAGAAAGCACGTCATTTTTACGATAAGTAGTAGGCTATCTCCACGTTGGACATCACCGGTCAGTTTTGCGAGCAGTGTGCCTCCCATTGATTGCGTGTATGTACTTTGCAGGGGTGTCGCCCATAGGCATAGAAAGCTGTTCAAGACTTGGGGCACAACTTTGTTTTGTTTTGAATCCCCTTCCTGATCCTTAGATGAAATTTGGTGCAACATATTGGACAAACTTTAAGGTAAATTACTGTAAGTTTTTGACATTTCTTACTCAAGGAACAAATAAGAGGTTGTCATTCTTCAATTGAGGGGCGGCTTCTTCACTAAAACCCCCAAATTTTCTGCAATGGTACAGCCAAGCTTTTAGGCGTTTGAGGTCAGAAAACTTTGCTTTCTCCATCCTTTTGGCAACGCATCGCCTTTGTCGGAGTTTTGAGTTACTGACCTCTAAGTCAGGAAGCTTGCCCCAATCAGAGAATCTTCGCGCCATCCATGATACTTTAAGAGTGGCGGTTTGTGCCTCTTCGCGTGGCGCTTGTTTTACCGTCCAAAGTAGAGTCCAGGTTATCCTTGACGTTTGTTTGTCTCTTTTAGAGGACGATATTAAACCATACAATATGCTACATGTATGGAGAATCCAGGACGGGGACGTGGATTGAAATTGAAAATTCATCACCGTTGCTCAAATTTCATTTTGGTTTATTCAGGCCCGAAGTTAAGAAAGGAGAAAGGGTAAAGAATGCGTCCCTAGAAAAATTCCTCCCATAGAAAATTTAAAAGTACCATTGCCTTAAAGTATTTTTGCAAATTTGTTGCAATAAAATAATTTTCACCCTTGCAATTTATCTCGCCAATACCTTCCACTACTTTGGCTAGGTTAGTCAAAGGAACTATTACGTAACAATTCATTGGTAAATTCAATGAAAATTTTGGGATGAAAAACCGTGATTTACCTCTCACTGGGCTGCATTCCTTTGAAGGATGCATTCATGAAATTCCACGGAACAAGTGTGCCGCCACACTTTCTTCAAGACCTTAAAATATATAATGTATACAAAATTAAGAAAAGGATTCGAAAAAAGTAGTAACAGAATTTTTAATATTACGGATGAATTTCGTAATATAAAGTAAAGGGAAACATTAATATCGAATGCCATAAAAATGTAAGGAGGAGTTTTCTGGTCGTACTTCGCGAGTACCCGCAATGGATACTAAATAATGCAGTGACGGAGCTCAAAGATGTGGAGGCAATGCGCAATTGTTGTTAAGAAACTTTGCATGGTACCTATAATTAAAATTTCCTCCAAAGCAAGAGGACCGTCTCTCCGCCACACTTTTGTGAGTTGAAGCCCTGAAATAAGGGTCACTGACAGTAAGTCATTACAGACACACACGATGTTCCTTGCATACAAAATCCGTAAACCTACCCGTGCAAAGTGAATCGGAATTCTCGATAAGTTTGTCTGCGTAATTCTCGTGAGCCCAATAAAAGCAGGTGTCTCATAAGTACTGCTGTCCGTAGCAAACCTTTGGTGCATGGAGTTGCCTTGCTATTTACTTCCTGTCGGATAGTCCGAGTAAATTACTCTATCAAATTGACCGACGGGCTACTATCTTAAACTTGTGATCATTAGCATTTCAATTACACCTGGGAGACGCAAGATATTCTCTAGAATTGTTCCAGATTGGCCGTAAAAGCCATTTTCGGAGAGGACCATCAGTCCACAGCCCCCCCCCCCCGTCGCTTGCCATTGCAGGCTTTGCCTGCCCTCTTGGCGGAGGCGTATTACTCCTGCATCTATATGTTGGCTGCACTCGTAATACAGTGTACGCCAAAAGAGGAGTGCATATTCGACACTTGCTTGAAGGTAAAGGCTTTTCCCGCCAAATCTAACGAAATTGCATCCAGTGGTGGAGCGTCCATAAAGTCAGGAGGGAGTCGCCCCCTCTTACCGAATTCCCTTGCTCCGCTACTGGGTGCACCCTCAATGAAAATAAATTTCTTGGCATTTTTACTGCTGACGCTTATGACCATATGTGATTTTTGTAATGTTTACTTCACATCCGATGAATTTTAAGATGACCAAATGCTTGGTTCTTTATTCGATCTTTTTCTTTCCAAAACCTCGGGGCTTCGAGGCGCTGCCAGGACCCCACCAGGTGCCGTATGGTGGGCACCTGGACCCCACGCCCTCAAGTATTCGGCTCATACTCATATAAAACGGTTGATTTTTGTTACGAACTGATCTTTATTACCAGTGTTGGGTATTTCTTCTACCAACACGAAGCTTTCTAACAGAAAGAAAATGAAAAAGGGGGTCGACTAATTATGAATAAAAGTTTTCTTCCAACTGCACGTAATTCCACGCTCAATATTGCGCACTTTACATAACGTAGATGTGTTACAACCATGGAAAATATGGACGGTGCAGTGCATGTACACTTCACGCAGGGAGTTGCAGGTAGCATCTCCATGCTTCACGTAAGTACACGTCTCGCTCTTATAGCTAGCTCATCATACTCGAATGTGAAAGACTTTGTGGAATGGTGGATAGAGGGCTGTATATTGAGTTTGAAGGTAAATATGAGCACAAGGTATTTTGCGTAGTACGTAATGTTTATATCGAACTTATAATCAAAACGGTTAGGGAACCATTTGGTGCTGCACCGTAAGCCCAGGCCCAACTCTTTAGGCTTACTCAGGCAAAGGCCAAGCTAGCCTTGCCTAACGTGAGGATAGACTTCTTGAACTTTTGCATGCGAGCTTGACAAGCCTAGAATAGGTTAATTTAAAGAATTGGACAGGTGCTTACTTGCAGCATCAAGTTCTTCCCTCACAATTTTGATATAAGTTTAATGCAAGTATTACGTACTAGATAAAATACCTTGTGCATATATTTGCCTTCCAACAAATTCGTCCAGTCTCAAATGTCCTATTATTTACGGAACTCTGGGTGTTCTAAAATGCAGTAGGCCTATATGAGAGTCGAATGTCTATGTTTTTGTTAGATTTTAAAAGGGGCTCATTGAGTTGAAATTGATTATTTTTATGACAAATTTGAAGGAAACCATTGCAAAACAATACTTCTAATTAGCCTTATTACTCATGTTTCAATTCTTACAGTTACCAAAAATGTGAGAAATTGTAGTTTTTGTGGACAGGGATTGCATATGATTACTATATAATGCTAAAGTGTCTGGTCACAAATTTGTAATTAATGATATAAATCATTAATTACCCTGTCATTGCCATTTCAGTTGTGAGTCAGATGTGCAGAATCTCTTAGTTTGATCGTTTATTATCAAGATGTGAGTGAATCTCAACAGGTGTGAAAAAAGTCGTGAATTTCGTGAACCAACTCAATAAGCCTCTTTAAGTAACGCACAAGAAAGGCACGGCCACATTCCGTGATGTGGAGGAGAAAAATATGTAGCCAGACATAAATCCCTCAAGGAAAAGAATGCTTGATCAATTTTAATCATTAGATGTTACCAATAAAAGATATGTTTTTAACCAAATTTTGTGGTAGATGCTCGTTGGGTAATTTTGGGGTAGCTTTACTGATCAAATCTTTTACCCAAGTTTTAGGAAAAGCCATTACCAAACGGCTGCATATAAACATTAGCCTAACCATTTAAAAAGTGCAGATTTGCCCCCTACTTTCAGACATCAAATCCCGGCCCTAGACGTATCACACTTTTTCGAGCCCCTTACAAAATAA
Organism: Holothuria glaberrima; assembly: GCA_009936505.3. NCBI lineage: Eukaryota > Metazoa > Echinodermata > Holothuroidea > Aspidochirotida > Holothuriidae > Holothuria > Holothuria glaberrima. Next base: position 9,103 of record WURT03078769.1, on the reverse strand, counting down.
AAAGAACATGTGATAACTTACTTCCTTTTCTATTGACACATGTAGGGGTAGAAACTCTCAGGCAAACAAGCAAAGAGGGTCAGTGTTTTAGAAGCAGAATGACTTTCAAGAGGCCGTGAAATCTAATTTTTCGTGAGTAACTTTCTGAAAACTCTATGGCTTTTTAACAGATTAATATGAAGTAACATGTAAAATGTACAAATCAAACTTCTACTTTGTAGAGCACAATTTGATGTGCTGCATATGCTCAATAATTGAGAAGCGCGTAGATAGCTCAAATTATAATCACTATAATTGCTGTCTGCAAAAATGGCGACGTGTTCGCTTTAATATAAACACTTGTCATTCAAATTTAACTTAAGGAGACTGCATAACTCCTTTAAAGAGAAACACTGTTTTTACATGGTATCAACAGGACACAGACAGGAAAAATCTATCATCATTAAACCATTCAGTCTCAACAATTAACTTTTGGGAAAACTTGTGTTCCCGAAAAATATTGCATGCTACAAGAGATGTGTATGTTGCAACATTTGAAAATTTGAAAGTTTGGGTCAACTTTTAACTCATGAGCTACAAAGCAGTGCATTCCTTTCTGAGGGAACCTTATTTCTTAAAAGTAAATTTACCCAGCTACGTTAGTTAGGATTGCTTATCTTTGCACCTTTACAGTGGTCTTAAGAATGAAACTTGTGTGTGTGTCACAAACGTAGAATATTTTTGTTTAAATTTTTACACTGTCTTCATGCCTATCTCCATGGTTACCTGTTAAGTAGATGAAAAGGTTACCTCACTACACGCAGTGTAACGTGCACTATCTTTGAATATCTTTATCACATCATTAGAGTCTTCGGTAGTATTATCTTACTCGGGCAGCAAAGCCTTTGTTAGGGAGGCGGTGGGGGAGGTCATGGACGGCGATCCCGGGGGGACAGGGGGACTTGTCCCCCAATATTTGAGAAATCGCCCATCGCCCATTGACTTTGATTTTTCACACAGTAAATTATTTGAAAATAGGGTCATGTCCACCCCCAAACTGAGAACAAATTGCCACCCTTAGGGGGGGGGGTGTATACCCTTTTTCCTGACAGCAATTACAAAAGATTATGGGACATAGTTTGTATGCGTCGTTTTGGTCAATGGCATTTTACTATGCCCCAAAACGACTCACATCAAACTTCTGTCCCACAATCCTTTGTATTTGCTATTTGAAAAACAGGTCTATCGAATTGGAATTATTCATGTGTACAAATCTCTTAACTAGTAATATTTGTACACAGCTGAATAAGCTTCTTTGATGTAATAAATGGCTGTATCCCAGATTGTGATACATCTCATGGATTAATAAGGTCGTGTCAATTTGTCACAATTTTCCTCAGCGTTCGAAATTTTTGAATTAGCAATATATGCAACATAAGTATACGAGCCATTGATAAGGGCAGCATCACCATTGAGTTGCGACCAAGGTAATTTCTCAAGCAGTTTAAAACTGAGAAAAAGTCGGGAAATCCACTCCCAAATCGGGTTCAACTCAGATTTTTCTCGGGCAAAAATATCCCGTACTTACGTGCTTGTTGCAGGTCTGTAGCCAGACAAGCTAAACTGAAAGGGAGATGGTAAAATAGCTTCGGGGATGTTTTAGAGGGCGAGATATGTTAAAATAAATTAAGGCAATGAGAATTATGATTTATTTTTGGGGGGGGGCACTAAGCCTTTAAGATTTTTCCAAGGGGGGAGTTGCCCTCCTGGCACCCCTTAGCTATGCCTTAGCTTGATTTAACGCTGATGAAAAGTGAAACTGACTTTTAACGCAATGTTATGCACATGATGAGTCTGAAAACACTCCATAGTTTGGACATTCGGCTTGTCTGAAGATTAAAAAAAGTCAAAATATGTCAAATCAATTTACCAAGACCGGATGGGCCGCCATCGCCTTCTAATGATTTATGTTCCTTTTTAGAGCCAAAGTTGCCGGAAGATCAGTATTGTAAATGGGTATAGACTTTCGAGTGTCTGTATGTTAGGGTGCCTAGGGCAAATTTAAACCCTCTGATTAATAAATCGAGAATCATATTTCAGAACTCAAATGATTAAGCCGTTCGTAAAGAGGTGACTATTTTTTCTCTCATAGTCTGTGTTTACCAAAGCGCATTGCAGCTTACACAGAACGCAAGTCTGCGTAGTTTACGGTAATAGTTTTTTTTTGTGTGTGTTTGTGTGTAAACCACGGGACCTCACATCATATCCCAAGCCATGTAGCGCTAACGAGGCATTAACAAACGGACACAGGACGGTATGTTATATGAGGCCCAGATGTTTTTAAGCTTGGTTAAAACTCTTTCGAACCAATGAAAATATATCACCATTCAAATAACATTTATTTCATTCATGAGCGACCGATCTGCAGTATCTAATCTCTCAAGTTCTCTAAAATAATCCTCACGTGGTCATATATTTACATGAAGTTATTTTCTTTTGTGTTAAATCTGTGTTTAGTGCTAATGACGTAGTTTACATCGAAAGAAAAATGAACAGCTGCTTAAAATTTAATCAACGAGTAGTTTTAGAGTTTAAAGGGGTGATATACTTGTCTCTTCACAGTAAATTATAAGTATTATGATGAATAATGCAACCATTAAAATGAATAAAGCTTGCTTGAATGCAAGAAATAATATTCAGCCTTGTAGCAACGCTTAACTATATCGTATACTTTTTGCATTCATGGTAGTAGCCCGTGTAGGATTTCAGAAATTTCCAGGAAAGTGAGTCAATTTCTCATTTCCTCCGAACGAGCCACCATTTTTCCCTTTTTTCTGTTTTCTAGAAATTTCTCTGCTTCCGCCGACTGAACTCCAAAGTAGAGCCAACAGACCCCCTGTCTGTGCCCACCTCGGTACAAATGTAACCCGAACTTGAGCTGAATATTCCGACATTTCTTCCCTATCGAAACTTTGAAAGAGTTTGGATAAAATACCACCAACACAGGACACATATGTAGATATATTAAAATTAGGTGAAGTTCACCCAACAATGGTTGACTAATAGGTTAATCAAGAAGTTTGTTACCCGATTAAGGAAAAAAACCGGCCTCTGGGTAAACATGTAAATGAACAATATGTTGGGCAAACTTTACCCAGTTTCAGCATTTTCAAACCCCTACACCAACTAGTGAAATTTTTACCCCCTTGTATTTGGAGTATATAACAGCAAGCTGTATACAAGTTAGTATGTACACGAGTTTAGTACATTAGGCAACAAAAGTTATTCGCCTGGATATCTAATTTCATGGTTGAAGTGAAATCACCAAAGTGGTTAAAACTGTATCTCGGCGACTTCAGACTGTTAAAAGTGTAAGACATACAGTAATTGGGTAATGTCATGTTTCATTACGCAATCACCTCTTGACTTTAAGGAAAAAATAGAAATAAGAGACGTCCACTGTTCCTCAGTATTTGTTCTCCTTAGTATTGTCGGCAATGTTGCGTAACGCATGTGCACTTATTCTTAAGTCCCCTCAACTCTCTGACTAGGAGCCAGGGGGCGAAACCAAACATTTCTCCCGAATGAGTTCTGCTCCCCAAAGGAGCTACGTTCCCGAAAGGACAACATACGTCTCTAAAAGGACAACAAACTTAACTGACCAACCTCTCAACCTCCAGACCTCTACATTATGAGTCTGCCATGCGTGGTTCGGTTCTGAAAAGAACAGATTCTACACATGATCTTAGCAAGAGGCCGAGAACACAGTTGCTTTAAACTGGCAGTTTTCCTTGTTACGTATGCGTAGGTTACAGGTTTATAAGGTCAGACCTGTCCTTAACAGTCAACTCCCATTACCTCAAGCAATAGGTAAATAAATATATGTTACATGGCCAAAGAGATAACTGCCGTAGGTGTATGTGAAAGTAATATAAAATTTACGGGCTTTCGGCACAAAGAATCCATCGATTTTCAACCGGTAGATATTGAGTATATGCCTTTGACTTTAAAAACACAGCAAGGAAATATATGATTAGAAAGCCTGCTAGTTATTTTTCTCGAATGCACAAAAAATCTCCAACTGGGGCTGCGACTGAGATGCAAACATTTTGTCTAGCTCATGTATAGTGGAACTTTTGGTGCTTAGTAACAACATCGATCTTGGCACTGCATGCCCGCAACGAAATGCATTTAGGAAATTAAAATTCACTACCCTGACAAAAACGATGGATAACCCGGGCAGGACCAGAAAGAAGTGAACAAAAATGACCGATTGTTCAGAAAATGGAAGAGCTGCAACGTGCATCATCTAGCCCGCGGAGCGTACGAAGATTTTAATTCAGCTCATCGATACGAATCGGGGGGAAACGGTTACCCCGTGTGATGTGAGCCGCAGAGAGCCGCTGCACAGGCTAAGCCGCATCAAATCATTTCGGGTAGATTATTTACAACGTCGATCTAAGTAGATCGTTTGGATCGTTGCCGTTAATTTAATTAAATTACATGAGTTAAATTGACTTAACGTGAGTGCCTGGCTTAAAGGGAAATATTCCGTTTGTTTTACAGAAAATTTTCATATTTTCTAAACCAATATTAATAGATACAGAATGATCGACAATTTAAAGTAAAGTAGTACGGTAGGCGTTTTTCAAGAAATACGTCTCTTACAGAAAGTAATTCGATTATATGTTGCACAAAAGCAATTTGTTCACCCAAACTTTCAAATAATCAAATGATGCAACATCCGTTACTGTTGTAATACATAATAGTTTTAGGAGATAAAGCTATTGCTAGAGTTTATTGGTGATACTGATCTTTTAATAATGGATTAAGGTATCTTCTTTGTATGCCCTGTTGATGCATTTTAAACGCAATATTTCCCTTAAATAATGGTATCATATCAGATCGTACAGCTACAGAAAACTTCTCCATAAGTATTTATGATAGTAGATGTTGTATCAATGCTTAAGTGTCCATTTTCAAGGATGACGTTCTTTAAACCATTAACAAAAACATGAAACAATTTCATTCTAAGATATATATCTGTTAATTAAAATATGGTGACTGTCAATAGCTGCTGTAGAATGAGATGTATTTCAGAATGTCATCTAGACCCAGTTTTTAATTAAGTAAGAGTGAACGAAGAAAGATGGTACCCGTTTGTTCTAATGAGGTTTTGATCTTACGAAAGGCTTACTCTCAGTAGGACGTTAATATCAATGAGATGATTCTTGAGCCATTAATCCGCTTTTGATGTTAATTTTGCGATCTTTTTATACTGGTCGAAATCGTTGAAAAACTATAATATTTTGTCTCGGCTCTAAAACTTAAGATTTATAATAAATCTGTGACCACTCTTATTAAATTAAGCCAAGGTGATGTTATAGCTTCAATGAAAAGTGTTGTCGAAATTACACAAGGAATGTTGACAATTTCGAACAGTTTAACTGATTGTCCAAATAAATATAAAATGGTATAGTTTTAGACGCAAAATCAATAGTAAGAACAGCTTGAGAACTGCATCCATTAGCGGGTCTAAAGAGGAAGACAGGCAATGAAGTTACAGACGTAGCTTACTATAATTATATCAGACTTACTTTACATGAAAAAGCAATCCGCAAAATTTTAATAAATTGAAATATTGCACAAAAAGAGGTATCGTAATTAAAAGAAACTTACCTTTCAAAAGTAACAATGTAGTTCTTGGAAATTCTGAAAATATCCAACCAACTTGTTGAACGAACGAAATCTCTACTACTGAAATGAGTTACAGATTCCTGTTCAAATCTTCTTTAGTCCGAACCTTTCTTAATCATAAATTCAGCTAGCAATTAAATTGTTAGAGTTTATTCTGGAAAGGAAATATGGCGTGTTGCACAATTATAAGTCTCTGACCGTTTGCTTCAGTGTTTCTTGTTTGCTTGCGCGACTAGTTCAACTTCGATGTTCTTACTCTACAAGGCTGGCATTTACTTGCTTGAGCAATTATCTTTACCACAAATCATATGTACGGATGCCGGTAGGTACGCTTCCATTCGAAATAATTTATCACTACAATCCAAACTTTTAATGATTTCATTAATATGGAAAATTAAATGAAGATCACAACTGGTAATTAGCAGAGATAGATTTTTTGAGTAATCTACACTTTCGTATTAATTTTCTGGGGTTGATAGGACGTTTTTACAAGAATTTTTATTGCATGATTAGTTATGTGGCCCTAGTTGTTGTTTTTTTTTTTTTTTTGAGATAAAGAGATGACTATTTAATAGAAAGTTTGTCATTTTTCAGGATAATCAATTCTCAGAAAAAGTTATATCATGGATTAATTGCCAGTAACCCCATGGTTACATAGTTCACCTCAAAGTAGGCATATTATTATGCTGGATTCCAATGGGTAAACCTAGCAAGTATGTAAAATGAAATTAAACTTACAATGCAATATCAAAACCACATGGTTAGTCATGGAGCTTATAATTACCCGTACTATTCATTAAGGTGACATCAGTAATCATCATTTTTAGATGAAACTTAGGCTAGGATGTGGTTTTCATCACAACAATGTTGAAATGATCATGAATGAAATGTTAACGCATTTGAGATCATTAAACGGATATGATGTACATAGGCCAGCCCTGATGATAATTAAAATGAGAAACTTTGGTAAAGAATTTTGAAGGGTGGCAATCTAAGACGTTCAAGAGAGTTATGCAGTGCCGGCAATACGGAACTCCCATTGGCTATTTTGCATAAAATAAAGAACATTGCATCTCTCCACGGATGATTGCTACAACCCGAGGTAAAACAATGTTTCAGAACAAAGCGCTTAAAATTTAAAATGTTATAATGTTATTTTTGCTGTATCGAGCTTAATCGCTTTACCTGAGGGGACACTTTTCTTCTTGAAGGCGACAAATCCCTGCACTTGAGATTTCCCTTAGTTTCAGTTTCAGTTTATTTACTCTTTAATACCTCCTCGGAGATGTGAGAGTCAATACATACAAATAAAGATACACAGTATTATACAAAAAGCAGGAAAATCAGCAATACACAGTAAGCAATTTAGTACATATAACAACAAAAATAACTTGAACCTATTCACCAGACACCAATCAAAAATAATATAGGCCTATCCAAAAAAAGAAAATTGGATGGATATGCATGAAACCTAAACACAAATACCTGTGCACAAACACAAACGTACAAACCTATGTATGCACATACATGCATACACTCTTACAATCAAACTACGGTAGGCCTACTTATTGAAAACGATTGGTTATAACACTACAGAATGTGGCCAGATTTCTTAGAACCTTCTTATTTCTTGATATAAAAAACTTGGGCATTTTTAAAGTATTTGGACCCACCCAATAATCATGCTTCAAATAGTATTTCGGGCAGCCACTGTAGGCACGATAAAAACTTAATCCCGATAGCGGTCAGGCGTTCCAACGGTTTAACTGGTCAACCTGCTCTCAATGAGGTCAGATTCTCCCATGTGACCCCACATTTTTCTGGTGTGGTGCCTTTTACTCATAGTTTGGTTTTAAATACGACAGATGAAGAAATAGCCTGCCCACAGGCAAAACAATGAAGCACATGGCTCACACTTCGCACGCGCGTGTAGTAGACTTACGCGCGTTGACAAGTCAGCTGCCTGCATATAGACCTTATGCCAAATAGCAATTTGTGAAGCACCATGGGAAGGATGATTCCAGAACGGCGAGCTTGAGCATTGTGAAAATCAACCTTCTCCATGGTGACGATCTACTTCGGTCGTCTGTTCTTGGAATAATCCTTCCCAGAATGCAGTTTTGAAGCGCCCTCTTTCTATTTGGCATAAGATCTATTGGTTGGTGTAACTTGCAATGATACGCGTTTGCCTCCAAATTCAAACGAGGGAACACTTTCTGTTCTGTGACGTCATATGCATAAGGTCTATCCGTGAAAACTGTGGTACTGCAGGTCGCATGCAGTGCATGGTGAACAAATACCCAATGAACGCGCATTCAGATGGTGTTGTGGGACTTTTAACACACGCGGAATAGGTCATGTTGCCCTGATGATCTGGTTCAATCTCACAGTGTGGGTAGATCCGTCTAGTTCATAGCATATGTGTCGATGTCTGCTGGTTCGGCGCACAAGCGATTCTTTGAAAGCACTTTGGGTTCATCATGAAACCTCTGAATCTTTAATATTATTCCGACAATGGTTTGTCTTTTAGCCAGACATTGTTTATTATGTTCCCCTTCATTAGATTTTACATTGCATAAGATGAGTTGAGATCTTGGCCTTGGCTGCTTGTCGATAGAATGCATAAAATGAACTGCATCAAAACAAAATGTTAATCCCCCAAAGACCATTCATTATAAACACAATTTTCTCTCACTTTTTACGTTGTACGTCATTTGAATTCAATTTCTCATTCAACCATTTAGCTTGACAAAAGTGAGAGTTTTACAATTTTGTTTCATGTCATTTAATTTTAGTTTACAAAATTAAAACCCGGATATTACAATACGCTTGTATAAAGGACATAAAGTGACTCTCAAAACAGAGTGAGTCGGAAGTCATAATTTTTCTAAAGACTTATTTCCCTAACTTGATAAACATTTTTAGATGATAACATAAGTGAAAAATTCGTTAAAGTTCTGTTTGCAATAAAACGCTTGTAGTGCTAATCATACAGTATTTACTTGCTGGACATGTATGGAGAAAAAAAATGTGTTTTCAAAATGGGGCAGAAGAAGTCGTTGAGTGTCGAGTTTACAGGCATAACCCTGTTTCAACAGAAAAGTAAAGGAAAGGTGATGATGTAATTAGGCTGTTTACGCTTACGTCACTGGTTGGTATTGGTTGGCATAGAGCATGAGCAAGAACACATGCGTATATGTAAGGTGTAGCGCGTGTAAACGCTTGCCTGATAGCACGCAGAAAGTGGACGAATTGGAATCTGTCTTTCATTGTGACGACAGTGTAAGCGCGCCTTACCAACTCTTTTGACGCCCAACCGTGACTTCATTTTGTTTATAAACACTGAATGAGTCTATAGACCTTATGCCAAATAGAAAGAGGGCGCTTCAAAACTGCATTCTGGGAAGGATTATTCCAAGAACAGACG
>WURT03078758.1:0-13143 GCA_009936505.3 Holothuria glaberrima | reverse complement strand
GTTTTTGCAATATCTGGTAGTCCTGCAGAATTTCTGGTTGTCCCGGGCGACAGGACTACCGTAAAAATCGAACACTGCGGGGCCTTAAATGTATTGAATAGAAACTGAATTTCCATGGCAAATTCTACGTAGCCTCACGATGAGCTTGAAATGTTGGGGTTTGTGTCACTTGGGATGGGACGGGAAGGGGGACGGGCAGAGCCGTTCTAAAAATAAGTGAACAATGATGGAGTCTTTGTAACTAAAACTGGCTGCTTCTGTCGTATTCCGAATTGAAACATTGTGGAGCTCAAGTCCATAGCCGAGGGGGGGGGGGGGCAGGCGAGGTGGCGCACCCTTAGAAACTTTTGGCCCCTAGAAAATTCAAAATCATGATTGTCCTAATGCATTTTATTACATATTTCTCCCTATAATTTGTTAGTTAGTAAGATGTGGTTTAAGGACACACCAACATGTATGTGTTATATAGTGTCAGCTAGAATAAAGGGATAAAAATCAGCTTAAAAAAGTAACGACGGGGTAAATTCAACTAAAAATTCTAGGCAAATGCAAATGCGGGAGTCGAGTCATGTCAAAATTCTGTCCGAAGCTATCTCGCACCTTCGTAACCAATTATCTGGCCCTCAGCTCGTGGAGATATATGCATAAAACCTTCTGGTAGCATGCGAAAAGCAATGGAGTTTTGGCTAACCGACTGTAAGAGGCTAAAGTGAAAACTCAGTTAAAAGAATTGCCCTCATGCGGTTACGACGGCCTTCTTTAGAACACCTTGCTCATGCTACTCAGTAAATCGACCTAAAGGTCATGCGAGATCGGTGTTACGAAGAAACGTGCACTATACCGGTGACAATTCTGATCAAGTTTGACTCTGCATTCTTCCAAAATCAGTCATCTTTATAAGAAAATGCTTCACGTCACATGTAGGCTACTACTTTAGTCATAGTAACACCCGAGCAACTCCGCTCTGTACACAAGCTTGATGCCCTTGTTGTACAACATACACTATATTCAATGTGTCAACTTGCTACAAGCGGGGATCAACTAAGTATAAGCCTATATGCTGTAGGTACAGCGTGTATGAAGATTGATGGCCCTGGCTACGAATGAGTAAGTATATAGGCCTACAGTTTATTGATGTGATGAATTTAGGGGATATATAGAACTTGTGCGTAGTGGCATTCATGTCCTGATGTGCTTTATCAATTATTCCCCCTCATCTAGACTATGTTCTGTCTCTGATAGCCAAAGGTAAAGTCTAGACCCAAGTACAGGGCCCACTCAGTTATCTGCAGTCTCCATTGTTGTCACCTCAATCGATCGAGTCTCTCGTCTTTCAATAAACTAGTTCCAAGAACTGCTGTATGAACGTCCGTTTGATTCGTCTAAACAACTTGCCATGTCAGTGGTGCACTGCACTGTAATTGCTATGCCATTAAAGCACTGAGTGAACGAGCAGAACACCTGAAGTAGATAAGTGGTACCTCGTGTGCATACTGGAGACCATAACATAAAATGACAGCCATCCAAAAGTGGTTATATAAATTAAGCTAGATTGTAAGCGTTAATCATGATCATCTTCATAAATTGCATGACAAAAATTATCCCGTCGAAGATGTCGCTAAGTTTTAATTGCACAAAGTCACAATCTATGATTTAATTGCTGACAACACTTTATCTTGGTCCTTCATGGTTTTTCGATCATGGACATTATAGAAAGTCTCTGTAATAATTAAAAATCACGAAAAAGTAAAATGTCGGAAAAAGTTGCAGTTGTCGTGTATGAATCCGCTTTATGGAGATTGCGTTCTTAAAGGAGTTATTTTTCCCAAAGTATATGCATTTGTATCTTCGTGTGTGACAAATCGCGCAAAATCTGTAGGACGATTCCAGGGACGCAGCCTGTGAGGCTACGTAAAAATACGCAATCCCGAAAATCTGCCCACTTTTGCTCCAAGAAAAGGCAGACTTTTCAGTAAAACCTTAAACCCAATTTCCTTCAACAAAAACCCATGTTTGTCAAATTTGCTCCAATAAAAATTCACATTTTATCAATGTTCTTCAATAAAAAACCACTACCAACTAATCTTCAAATGAAACAGCCAAAGTTTCAAATCTTAATAGAGAAAAGCCAAAGAATTTCCAGAAAATTTTTCGTTTGACGTCCCTTCGGAAACTTATCGCCGGAAATCTACAATAAACCGGCAGCAAACAAACACCACACACCCCGGCAGATCTGTTGACCTCAAATGATAAAGATTCAAATTTATATGGCTTTCAGCGCCATATCAATAAAACATAAAAAACCATTATTTTTAAACTCCGAGTTTATTTAGAAAGCTCGACTTATGTAAATATTCTGTGTGAATCTAACTTTTGGGAACGATGTATCGTACGATCATACATATTTTGTGTAGATTTACAATACTAGAGCAGTGTTCGATATAACAGACTCATGAGTTGTACAATGGACTTTGTACCTTTACAGTTTTCTGTTATTCAGTTATGCATGCAGACTGGAGAAACCGCAATAGGGAGTCAGGTATTGATTAAGATTCGTTCGAAATAAAGGCACAAGTTTGAATAGATTGAAAAATTGGTGAAAGACAGAAAAAGAGTTTATCCTCATTGTAAATCGTTCCCGAAAAAACAATACCCATAATGCATTTTAACGTTAAAAAATCTTTTACATCCTTTATTCCTACAAAATGGGGGGGGGGGATGAAATGATGCCACTGGTTCTGTAATTGTCATACCACCCTGTTGAGTACTTCCTCGACCCACCTCTCATAGATATCCAATCAATAACTCATCACATGAGTCTGGATGTTGTTTCAAAGATCTCGTTTATGTAAATATCGCTAAAACCTACGGTATGTAAGGATTTGTAAAGAATCAAATAGGCCTATTTTATCAAGTATTAGCATGAACCACCAAGCCAAAAGGCTTAGTGATTCCTTGCCGATGAAATGTATGTCTATATCTGTGAGTGTTCCAATTAGGAAAAAATAACATGCTCCTGTGCATCCGACTAAAAAAAAAAACTTTACCTGCCCGAAGAAATTGTAGGGTTTGATCTCCGATGACCTTAAATAACTTTGACATCCACCAAAAATGATGAGCACCATTAAGGGGAACGTGGGGCACAGTGAGACACAAACGTTATTTTTCGTCAAAACTCACTCACCGAACAATCATAATCAGTGATATTTTACAGATAGTATGGTCACTCAAAAGTCTTCTTACAACCCAGTTTACAGGTGGTGACCTCTTGTGCAAAGTTCATTTAAAGCGTCATATATTTTTCCTGAATTGACTTACTGTGCCCCACTGGTTGGGAGAAGCCTACATTGAGTCAGAACCTGCGGTTGGGAAACAAAATATTGAAAGAAACAGCTAACCTGCTTGTTATGAAGCATTTACTATACATGTACTATATGCACGATATAAACTCATTCCCTGTTTCCATGGACGAGTGGCGATGGAATCACGTTTTGGTGTCCGACTGTGCCTCCTGCTCCCCACAACTGCCATAACAAAACATTAAGGTTCTTCCTCTTGCCATAACGCATCTACAAACTAAGTATGAAATCTATCCAAGCTTCCTTCCTCCAGATATCATGTTTACAAGGTCTTCGGTTTTTGACCTCTGGTGACCTCAAATGACCTTTGACCTAAACTAAAAACAATAGGTTCTTACTCTCAATATGAGAAATCTACATGTCAAATATAAAAGGTGTCCGTCCTTGCTTTCTCCAGATATCGTTTTTACAAGGTTTTCGGTTTTTGACCTCTGGTGACCCCAGATGACCATTGACCTCCACCAAAAACAAAAGGCTTCATCTCCTCACCTTAGCCATACCAAATATGAAATCTATCCAAGCTTCCTACCTTGAGATATCGTGTAAACAAAGTTTCAGGTGTTGACCCCCGGTGACACCAGGTGACCTTTGACCTCCACCAAAAACGATAGGCTTCTTCTCACCATAACGCATCCACATACTAAATATGAAATCTATCCAAGCTTCCTAACTTGAGATATCGTGTACACAAGTTTTTTCGGATTTTGACCCCCGGTTACCCTAGATGACCTTTGACCTCCACCAAAACAATAGGGATGACCTACTTAATATTGGCAACCTACATGCCAAGTGTAAGATCCCTCGGCTTAACCATTCTTGACATATCGTGTATACAAGCAAAGAGTCAGATACACACACTCATGCACACATCACCATCGCATAGAATCCTTGCCTGCCTTCGGCAAGGAATAAAAAGTGACAAAACAGGATGAGACAGTATTTCATCTGATTTCTGAATAATGTAAAGAGGCGTTCCTCATCAAAACTACTCATTCATAAATCTAAGTTCCCAGTAAATGTTAGGTGGAAACAATTCAAGGAAAATTTTGTTATCTCTAAATGCATTTACAGTCAAACGTCTAAACCTTAATTTCAATTGGCCGTTGCACTACCTATATTGGTTGAAATAAATAATGGCAAATGCAAACTACATCTACTATTTAGGTATTCTTTAGCTCAGCTGAAAGCTTCACTGAGCTGAGCTATCATCGTACGCGGCCGCAAATGTCTGTCACTGTTCGACATCGTGTTTAAATGCGTGGTGTTTTGCTATTTCTTTATAGATTTGATTAAAATTTGGCTGACATGTAAGTGAGGGAAATATCTGAATGATGCAACCATTTTCGATAAATATGAACGTTACTTGACCTGTCTGAAAACGTAAAATTCTCTCCTTTCCATCAATTGTACACTGAATGTGCAGAAAAGTTTCATATAGGTAGTTTGAATAGTGCTCAACGAAAGTTGTATTTCTCATTTGATATTGTTATCATCTGATGACCCAAAACAGCATTTTTCGAAAAAAAAATCTACGAATACTGTACACATTTAAATTATAGGACATCGAGACTCTTAGTTCTTGTTATCTTATCATTCGAAGGACTTTTGTGTACAAAGAAACTAGGTACAAAAGTATACTGTACATATAAAATATACAGGACGTCACGTGCTTAATCGTGTGGATGCGTTTACGCAAAGTGCGGTATCTAAACTTTAGGATACCGTACGTGGGCTAACCAGCAAAACATGCTGTTTGCTCAGCCCCTCTGCTCGCAAACCAGGGATATGACATGAATAAGGAATATGACGTACAGCCTGCAACGTAGGCGTTACTTGAACATGTCGCGCAGATCTTATTTAGACGTTTAAATTGGTTGGATGGTTACTCGAGAAGAAATGACGTTAAAGCTATGCAGGAGTTTCTAATGAATAAGTGGCCTTGTGCGAAACAGCGGTATAAGCTAGGCCTACACATTTTTGTGTTGAAGCAGAAACACATTCAATTTAGCCTAATGTCTTTACTTCAAATAACAAGTCTGAGTCTTGCTACTAATCCAGTTGCAAAAGAGACGTCGGGTTTGCCTTACAGATTAGTTTGAGGGGTTTGGCCTAAAGTTTAAAGGGAATAAGCAGTCGCATAATTTTATTTGTAAACAAATCTCCTAGTATCTCCTTTACATGCAATTTTCTTTACGTGATATTTCTGGACAAACAATATTTAATATGAGGGCTAAACAGATGACTTCAAATTAGTACAAAAATATTGTTTCATGAAGGAAAGGAACTACTCGTGAATTGGAAAAATTCCGGCATATAATATACTTCAAGTTAAGGAAGAATGTTGTCTAGGAAACGGTGTATGGTCTGGGAAGAGGAACCCACCCCCTTTTTTAAAATAAGGAACATAGCGCTTTGATTGAAAATATAATGCTACATGCTTTAAGTTTGACGGTTGTGCCAAAATTTCAAAACATTTTTCGGTTTGAAAAGGAAAACGTGCTTTCTTGAAGGCGTGTGCCATATGTCAGTCTCGGAGGCAGGAATTGTGCAGTCCAGGCCACTAGCCAAGGAGGGCGAAGCCCACTTTGAAATTTTGTCGCCCCCCCCCCGAAAGTTTTCAAGTTGCCATTGACTTAATACATTTGGCACCCTTTCGAAAAACATTTCGTCTCCTGGAAGCCATTTCGCCCCTTCAGTACCTTGTCTGGCTACGGGCCTGGTGCAGTCACAGGAGGGGGCGACACTGCAGGAAGCACGATTGAAGCTTATTCTTAATTGCCGAGAGCCCCACCAAGTTGGTAAGGAGAAGCCATAGTGGATGATATTTAAATAGCCTTAAACTAATACGTATGCATCTTTTCCCAGAACTCTCTACGAAGAGTTATACCCTCCTGCTACGACACATTCATCGACCCTAAAAACGTTCGACGATTTATATACCTGGTTGATCCTAATAACAAAATAGGGAAAACAAGCCAGTGAGCCCCAACTGGAAAAAAAGGCGGTGGCCGGCTCGACTTAAACCAGTTGGTTAGAAACTGGGCCGTAAAACCTCATCTAACTAAGTAGCCTAATAACAAAAATGTTTTGGAGTAAAATGATCTCGCACGAGAAAACGGGACTAAAGGATACTCAGATTTTAACGCGTACTAATTTAATTCAGAAACTATCCCTTTATTGAGCAGTTTTTATATTTCCAAATCACAGTGGCAAACTGCATTTGAACTTTTTTCAATCGACAAGTTCAAGGAATACCGTTAAATTCGATTTTAACACCTTTAACCCTTTGTTAAATTTCTCTATTGGAAGTTATCTGAGTTCAGTTAGGCCCATGGAAAAAAGAATGAGGTCTACACAACAGCACGCTCTCATATAATACCTGAAATGGAATGCATATTGATGATATAGAATCATTCACGTAGGCTAAGCATGTTGTGGCACCGTACCGCTCGAGAAACAAACAGTACGTAGTAATCTTCAGGTTCCACGTTCGCGTGCATCATGCATCAGAGGGAAGGTCCATGCGTCCGTGCGACTTAATACTCGCATCAGGAAGTTGCAACAGAATCATGCTCGCATAAGTGCCCTAATCTGTTATAGTGGATCCGAGGACCTCCTCGGAAAGATTTTTGGAAAAGAAAACAAGAGCCTTATAATGCGATTTCCTAGATTGTGAGGGCCTTGAAAACATAACTAGGAATTAGAATTATCAGCATTTCCAGATTTCTTTTCAAGTAATTTAGGGTTACGGAATCTCAGTCTTCTAGGAATGCAACCACCCCTCCCGTAGGTTACGGTCTTGTTGAAGATGAAACAAATAATGTTTTCCATTCGTAAGACAGTATGAATAGTTTCATTCGTTGAAAGATGAACGTTCACAGACCCAAATATTGACTGCACACCTTTAGCTGTTTAGATGACCTACTAAAAGCTAAGCTGCGGCAACACTGTTGCGCTTGTTCCTGATTGGTCGGTATAGAGATTGGTGAGATTAAGATGAGCAAACTTTATGTTTAGAGAGACACCACACTCGATTCTTTAATGATAAGATTGTTGACTTTTAGCCCAGTAATTTGAATGAGAAGAACTAAGTGAAGTGCTAAAATTTGAGTTTCAAACGGTTGTAACTTTTTGTATTTTCTCTATCTCGCTTTTACCTACTCTCACTTGTCAGTAGTTTGCAAAAAATAAAAAATGCCATGAAGCATCAAGTAGCTAAACACTACCCACACAAGAAAAGCATAATAAAGTCTCAGTTCTGCACAAGGTTTGCACACTTTTCTGCAAACGAACCTCCAGGGGAGGGGCCAGGGGTCATAGCCACCAATCAAACATAATTAGGAGCTTCATTTCGTTTAAATATTGAATAACAGGTAGGAAATGTAGAGACATCATTTAAAAATTTAGCTCAAAAGTTAGTATTGCTTTTTAAAGACGTAACAGAGAAATTTGGTAAACGATTAGCTTGTAAAGTTGTGAATTTAAAAAAAATTGAATCCAATAGGCAACGGTTATAATAAAGGCATGAAGGAACGTAATCAAAGACCGAGAAATACGACTTAACGATGGCAACACTTTTGGTGAATCATGTTGCCGAATCACACTGTAAGCTGTAAATCCAGACCGACTCCACACTTAGTTCCGGGGACAGCTTCTTTGCAAGAAGCAAACTTTTTGTTTAACCAGTGGTATCACATGACATGAACAAAATATGTCTCAGCCAACCACTCAGCGCTCCTTGACGTCGTCAACAAAAAGTTCAAAAATTAAGGTAATTTAAGCATTTCGGCACAAAACTCAGCTTTGACGGTCATACATTGACTTGTTGAAGGGAAAAGTTAAATGTAAAGGACAAACGAAAAGTCTTCGTCACTGCTGTCAGTATTAACTGTAGCTGTATTTAAATATTATTAAAAATAATATTCTGTATTGTTGATATTAGTTTTGATATTTAATAAAGTCCAAGTTATTATAGATTTACCACCTCTTCTTAAAATAACAAATCCTAATACTGTACTTTACCCATAAGTCAAGCAAAGGAATGTTTGCCTAGCGTAAATTCTTTTCTATAAGCAATGAATACGAGATCAAATAAATGTGCATCACGAGATAACAATATCAAATAACCATACGTAACTGCAGGTGTTTCACACGAGAAGCGTTAAAATGGGGGGGGGGGGGAGAATCCATAATCGGATCCATAAAGATCCATAAAGATATGCCATTTCTCGATTAAAAACCTAATAACTTAAATATGATTCCTAACCTGGTTAAAGAGTTTTGACAATTTTGTGTTCACTATTTTTGATCATTGATCATTTTGGGATCCCACTAAGAAAGGGCAGAATTGGCTTATTAATAGTACTTTGAGATACCCAGTAGAACTTTTAAGAAAAAGTTAAATTGATCCCCTTTAAGTTTTTAGTTTCAAAGGAGCCCTGATTTACACAAGACCTTCGCTTTAGAATTTTCCTATGAAAGCAATGAACATAAATCCAATAGCATCACATCAACTGGATTTTGTTGTGTTAACTTCAGATCCATACATATAGATACAGACAGCTTTGTCAGTTTAAGATACGGTGGACATGCTATTAAAAATACATGTGTCAAACTCTCTTGGAAGTAACTCTCCACCTTTACTTCTGCAGAAGTTATAAAATGTGATCATCGCAGTTGGGGTCGTTTGATAGGATCGGTCTCATCAATGCAATTCATATTAAAAGCAGAGGAAGGCCGGACGTATCGCGCTCACGATATAACAGGCCGGAGTGAGCATGCGCAACAACGAGCTTAACCTTAGGGGAGGGGAGGACTAAACTTGGAAAATTTTTCTAACTATAAAACGTCTGGGTGACACAATTAGCGATGTAAAAAAGAGTGTGAAAAACTCTGACGTACAGTACCCCGTGTTCAAACTCTTCTTTTCGTGTATCCCTTTTTTGTCCATGACACATAATGCACCGCTAGGCTTCACACAATCTACAGGATCTTTAGTGCCCACCGATATCGTTCTAAATCTAAGTTACAACAAATGTTCATTTATGTTAGTTAGATGGTGTTTAACGACACACCAACACGTATGTGATATATAGTGTCAACTAGAATAAACTGTTAAAGGGATAAAAATCAGCTTAAAAAAGTAAGGACGGGGTAAAATTCAACTAAAACTTATTGGCAAATGCAAATGAGGGAGTCATGTCAAAATTTCCTATACAGGTCATTTTCGTTGAGAAAGCCCAAAATGAGAGAAGGGTCCGTATGATCAAATAACGTCTTCAGGTTTAGCGCAGTGAAGTACTGCTGACGAATATGGGAGTATTCATAACAGTCAACGAGAATGTGACTGACGGTGACAGCACAATCACAGGGAATACAGTATGTCTCTCATCCCCGTGGAGTAAATAGGTATGGGTAAAGTAAGTGTGTCCGATGCGAGCCCTAGTGAGGCTAACTAAATCATCTCGCCGCTTATTAGGGTGCATTACCCACAGTCCCGACCGTTGGTTTTATTTGGTACAATTTGTTTTCGAGGAAGGAATCCCACAGTTCTTGCCATTTCGATTTTACATAGCAATTGATCTTATAGGACGGTAATCCATTTGGGATAAGAAGAGGTTTGTGACGTCCGTCTGTAGGGATTCCTTGGCAAGTGTGTCAACCTTTTCATTTCCGCGTATGCCCAAGTGGCTCGGCACTCACGATAGCACAACTGATTTCTGTAATCTCAACAAATTTGAGTAAGCTTCACAAAGAGCTCTAACAGAGGGGTGTTTTTTGCTCATAGCCTTTAAGTGCTAAAAGGCTGAATAGAGAATCTGTAAAAACAATAAACTGGTGATTATCAGAGCTTTCAATTAAATCAAATGTCATCTTAAGTGCCTGGAGTTCGGCAGTAAATATTTATACTTCATCTGGCAATCTGACCAGCGAGTGTATCCCGGCCCGTCGCCGCGGCTGCGACCTTGTTCATTGTCTTGAAGCTGTCAGTATAGATGGTATGATAGCTACTGTACTTATGTCTCAGTTCATTAAAGCTGGCATGAAAGACCAGTTCATTTGAGTTCTTCAGAAACTTCCTTAAACTAAAGTCAACAACTGGCTCAACTAACTTCCAGTGAGGAGTGGTGGAGAGGGTAAACTGCGCCATGAAATCTGGGTAAGTGCACACCTGTGATAGAGCTTCCCTTACGAGAAGAGCAAATGGTGAATAGCTGCAGATTTTGTGAGATATATGTGGTTAAACTGGTCGTCTCAAAGGTCGGGTTGTGTCTATGGTTCCTCAGTTTGAGGGCAAATTGGAGCGACAATTTCTTTCACCTTATCTAAAGGAGAGGCTCGTTCGCTTCGATATAGAGACTGTGCACTGGAGATGTACGGAAAGCCCCGAGGCAAAGTCACACTTTTATGACGAAAATGAACTTGAACAGCAAAACAACACTCAATACAGTTACATATAATATACACTAGCCTACCTCTTAAACAGGCCACCAGACCTCAGCAATTGTGAAAAATGTAGTTTTGTGAAGATTATCCCATAACGCAGTATTTAATTTCCACGTAGCAAATATGGCCGCTCATAGGTACTTCATAGCTTAATATGAAATGCTTCGATACGCAGATAGTGCAATATCCTCTAATCACCGTTGTACTGCAAAGTGGTACAAGCAGACCTTACACTTGAACTTCGAGCTCATATAGTGAGCTTATCTAATGTAAATATTTAGTATGAAACGTGTGGCACGTCACAGGGAATCATTTAGTTATATGAATTACAGATCACTCCATAACAGAGATATATTCACCATGTTGTTTGTCCAGCTTACAAAATTCTGCAATGATAGCTACAAGGCTATTCATGCTTAACTGTGTTCGTATGCTGCGGATGTCAGACTTATTGTAATATTGGGTAAAGGGGTAAAAGGAAGAAAACTTTGACAAAACATGATGGCAAGAAAAAGTGAAAAATGACGACGTTTACCTCCCCCCCCCCCTCCAAGGTTCTACCATTTCAAAAAATACAATAGACATCGTGATCTATGACCCTTAAATTCATTCCGTACTGTCAAAGTCCGTTAGATAAGAAATAAGCAAGATAAAAGACTTCACACTGTTTAGCACATTAGCTGCGATATAGTCACTCCAAATAAGCAGAATAGTTCTTTAAATCGTCTTGCGATGCCTGTAGACCTTACCAGAGATATGTACGTCACAGGTCCGTTAATGCAGAGTCGCGTGGAATGTTATGATATATCTTGAACTGGTCGATACTTATGATAGTTGTATACATACCAAAATTGACATATAGAGCTCATTAGAGCAGCTTAATAAAATACAAATAGAAGACATTAACTTACAACTTAAATTCATCAAATTGTTCAAAACATCACTTCTATTACCGTTGTTGAAAGGAAGAAACAGTGTAAGAGTTTGAGGAATAGTTGCAATAACTCATTTAGAAAACTCCCTAAAACAATGACAAACAAGTATTATGGGAGTAACTATTTTAACTATTTTCCTTGAAATATGATCGCTTAACGTTCACTTTTTATATGTTAAATATGGCAAAATCATCTCAATTATCGGAAACAACAATTACACTTTGTGCAATATTAAGGGGCTTATTTGTAAAAAATATTGTCAATTAATGTAGACGAGTGTTTACACACCACTGTGCATTTATGAATTTGTTAGTTAGATGGGATTTTACGGCACACCAACACGATTGTGTTATATAGTGTCGCCTAGAAAAGAAAAAGGTACAATGATGGGGTACAATTAACTAAAAAGACCTCAAAAGGTACAGGCAAATGCGGGAGTCATGTCAAAAATTTCTATGCAATTTACTTTCCTTCAGAAAACCCAAAATAAGGGAAGGATCTGTCTGCTCAAATAAAGTTTTCAGGTCCGGCACAGCGCCATATTCTGGCGAATATGGGAGTATTCATAACAGTCCACGAGAATGTGACTGACGGTGATAGCACAATCACAGGGTATAAAATATGGGCTCTCATCCCCGTGAAGTAAATAGGCATGGGTAAGGTAAGTGTGACCGATGCGAGCTCTAGTCAGAACTAAGTCATCTTTCCGTTTACTGGGAGCTCCATGTCCCCCAGTTCCGACCGTTGGTTTGACTCGTTACAATTTGTTTTCGGAAAGGAATCTCACAGTTCTTGCCATTTCGATTTTACAGAGCCATTGATCTTAGGGCGGTAATCAGAGTGAGGTAAGTAGAGATTGGTGACTTCCATCTGTAGGGCTTCTTTAGCAAGTGCATCGAATTTTTCATTTCCTTGTATGCCCACGTGACTAGGGACCCATGCTAGCACAACCGATTTTTGTTGTTGAACCAAATTGGAGTAGGCTCCACGGAAAGCTGTTACTGAAGGGTGTTTTAGCTCATGGCCTTTTAATGCTAAAAGGCTTGATAGTGAGTCTGTGAACACAATGAATTAGCGACTGTCTGAGGCTTCAATCAGTCAGTCAGATGGGGTTTAACGACACACCAACACGGATGTGTTATATAGTGCCAGCAAGAACTGAAGAATAAAGGGATAAAAATCAACTTGAAAAGGTAAAGATGGGGTAAAATAAAGCAAAAATTGGGTAAACTTCAAGTGGAATGTCTGGGCAAATGCAAATGCGGGAGTCATGTTAAAATTTACTGTAAAGCTTACTTTCCTTCAGAAAGTCCAGAACAAGAGAATGGTCAGTGTGCTCGAATAACGTTTCCAGGTTTGGCACTGTGTAGTACTTCTGACGAATATGGGAGTATTCGTAACAG
>WURT03078736.1:0-13143 GCA_009936505.3 Holothuria glaberrima | reverse complement strand
ATATCTGTTAATGACTAAGGGATGACATTTGACGGTGATTATTTTAATTTGAAAATGTGACTCGATTCAGCTTCATAAAGGTTTGAAGAAAATAGAAATAAATCGACCATCGGTTTTCCATCAAACCAAAGCTAAACGACATTTAGCTGCAAATTCAACTGCCTTAAAAAGTGAGGCTCATAAATTAAGTCTTGACGTTCCGGTCCGGCGATGATCTGATTATTCCGAATTACATTATATCAGCTTCGCGCACATCGAACGCGGTGTATGATGTCGATTATCGGGTTGAACGGGCAAAACATAAGTTGTGACTTTGTGAATACTATTTGTGATCACTTACTACGAATGTATTATGTCACATATGGGGTGCACATCGAAAGTTTGACTAAAACGCCCACTTGTAAAAAATTTACTAAATCATTTGGTACGTTGTAATGCCAAAGAGAATTGAAATTCTTTGTTTTTATGTGTTCGTTTTTAGTTTGTTACCAATATTGTTGAGAGAATACAATCCATTTCATACGTCGTCTTTGTTAATAGACAGATCTTATTGTCTCAGTAATGGAACTGTAATACCCTTCCAACCACTCACTGGCAATTACAGTCCATCCATGTCATATTTATTTCAGAATTGTTTCAAATATTTGATATCACTTCGACGTTTTCTTTCCGTCTTTGTTTCATAGAATTTGGTCAGGTTCCAAGCCCTACCCCTTCCCCAGTGTGTTACAGCGATTACCATCATGACAACTTTACACCAACGAATTATGTCTCCCAGGGAAGATCGTTTGCAGGTTCAGTTGGAGATGGTAAGTGAGAAATATTCATGTACAAACGACTGGAAAAGATCTATTTGCATGTTTCCATTGCAACAACATGCACCAGCACTCCAATAGCCAACTTTCAAATATAAAGAGAGAAAGAGGAGAAAACAACAACAACAACAACAACAACAACAGCAGCTATAGATCTTGTCGTGGCCTTACGTTATAATTTCGCCTCCACGTTGAAGAAAACTTCCGCGTGGTGCGTATACGCAATCTATATGCGCACCACTGACGTGATTGATTGGTTACCAAAATGTTAGCATGAACAGCTGCATTTTGCTCGTACCTTTAATATGGCGGATGTTCGCATTGCTTTCAGCAGAGAAATTCTACAGATTAGGATTTTTCTTCCTTAAGAAACTTGACGTAAACTAAGTGGAATGAGTCAATCTCACCAATGTACTGGAACAATTCAGTAATATTTCTTGGTCAACTTCTAGGAGACAAGTAACGGAATTAGATCACTTAGATTTGAACACTCAAATGATCTAACATTTTTCTTAAATCGACAGATTCTGATCAAGACGGTAATTTTAGCGATGACACGATGTACGGATCATCACAAGCAAGCTCGCATTCCAGTAGGAGACAGGAGGACCTCTTTACGCCCGCTTCACTCTTTCACGGTGGAGCAGCCGGTGACCCACAGAGGACACATAACTATCAGAGAAAGACTGATCCAATCACGATGTCGGAGCTGGTAGGGGGCTTCGTGTCGTCCAACAATGGAAGCAGAATGAAGCAGAAACCCCCAAAGAGGCGACCAACTACGTCATCAGACAGTGCCACTAAAGGGATCAAGAAAAGTTCAAGGGGAAAGGGACGACGGGAAGGTAGGAAAACAAAACCACTAATTTTTGTATTTTTCTGACGTAATAGTCGTGGTTGTGTTTTATGCTGTCATGCATTATGACAGATGATAAAGTTCCTTTCTGCTTGCTTTGCAAAAGTTTAAACAGTTTCGATGAGTGTTTTCATGGAAACACTCGGAAGTAGCTTCATTTCAAATGAGATCTAGGTTATAATGAGATTTGGACATCGAAAACACAGTAAAAACAGTAGGCGTGAGTCACTTTAGCTCGAGGACCGCCCGCCGACAGAGCTTTTTGTTCTACTCATGACTAAAATAGGAACGCTGGAGGAAGGCCAAAGATGGCCGCTTGATACGGCAATTGCTGTGTAAATGTTATTTGCGAAATGAGTGGGCGGCAACGACAGGATAGTATAATTATTCCGGCAAAATCTTAGTTGTTGAACCAAACCCCCTTTTCAGATTTCCCGGTGGGGGGGGGGAGGGTAAACAAAGGACTCAAAAAGGCAAATTCTCCAAGAAGGTCAACGCCTTTTCAAAAGTGATGTGGGGTGGGGAAATGTGGGGGACATGGCATTGACCAGAACTATTTCAAGGGCGAATAACAAAAGTCTAGAAGCGAAGGACCAGGGGATCACTTATGGTCTCTGGAAAATTTAGAGGCCAGATGGTCCGTGTTGTTATATCTGATGAAGTTTTCCAAGATTTTAATCCATAAAATTGCAGTTTTTACCATTTTCTGGTTTGAGTTTATTAAACTAGATATACTACAGGCTAAAGAAATAGAGAAGGAACCATGCGCCTATTATTTTTATCACGGTTGTGGGGAAATAAAGGAGTGGAGGAACAATTCCTTCCACTTTCAAAAGTAGGGGACATATGCACCCATCCCCCACCTGCTGACACCTTTGATCACCTGTCGTGCCCAGAGTCCCTTGTTGACTTCACCTCTTCTGCATGAATAAAGTCTCGAATTTGATCAAAGTAATATTTTTCTTCTTGGATATGTGCCGTTAGCAACAACATTTTTCTTTTAATAATTCAACAGCTATGAAAGGAAACCATCTTTGGGAATTTATCCGCGATTTGCTCAAGAACAAGACAACATGCCCGAGAATAATTCGATGGGAAAATAGACAAGAGGGAGTCTTTCGATTCGTCAACTCTGAAGCTGTGGCAGGATTGTGGGGAACCAAGAAAAATAACCCAAATATGAACTATGAAAAATTAAGCAGAGCCATGAGGTAAATATCTTCATCTATTTCTCTAGGGTAGTTGACGACTGGTTAATGGAGTCTAGCCTCATTTTCGTAGTGAGAGTGAATGAGTTTCAAATCTACAGTGTAGAGGACACGCAGGTCAGTTTGACTTCATGTTGGACGATAACGGTACACTTTTCATACTCACGTATGTGTTCTATATGAAAACAAAACTGAAATAGAAACTGACCGTCCTCCTCTTTATAGTTAATGTACGTTTCTCAACGGAGCTGTACTTGCTTTAGGGAAGTGTAAATAATGTGGGAGATAAATCGACTAAATCTTGAGCTTATGTGCACCGTCCCTACTCGCTAAGTATTCTATGAGTTTACACCTGTACGTTACGTTTTTTTTCAGGTATTACTACAAGAGAGAAATCCTTGAAAGGGTTGATGGGAGGAGACTCGTGTATAAATTCGGCTGCAACGCCGACGGTTGGAGAGAGGCTGCGGCGGAAGCTACGCAGGACGACTAACTTAACATCGGACAGGTGGTTTAAGAAGCCATCACGTGACCACCATCGTTGACGATGGACAACATTCGAAGGTTTTATGAAGTTTAACCTTTGACATCACTGAGGAGTTGCTGGCAGTTTCCTCACGTGATTATCTCACGTGATAGTGTGTCTATATGCGTGTGTGCAAATGTGTGCCTTCCGACGTGGACAATATTGACAAGTGCCTTGTACTGGATTTGCAAAGTTTATTTTTTTACTTTGTTATTTACATACTTGGAATAGTCAGAAAAGTCATGCACGCCATATTGGAGCACTGTGGGTCTCTGAAGTTTACCGTCGGGGCCAAGAGAGAAAAAGACGGGAAGAGAGAGATTGGACAGAACTATAGACGTTAATACGGCACTGCCGCCATATTGAAATAGTATGAAAAGTGTGTTACTAAGGTCGAACATGGACATGTTAACTATTTAACTATTTGTGCTACTGGAATTCTTAATACATAATTAAACTCTTACCGAAGTGTCTTGAGAACGTGTCAGGAAAATGAATGA
Organism: Holothuria glaberrima; assembly: GCA_009936505.3. Lineage (NCBI taxonomy): Eukaryota > Metazoa > Echinodermata > Holothuroidea > Aspidochirotida > Holothuriidae > Holothuria > Holothuria glaberrima. The sequence continues at coordinate 9,238 of WURT03078736.1, read as the reverse complement.
AAAAGACAAATATTTTATGAGAAACTTGTTGTTGATAGACATAAATACTAACACCTAAGTTTCAATGCATTTACTATTTATTAAGCACACCTGTAAAAATGTCTACATGCTCACTGATAAGTATCGTGCGCATGCGCAATCGTTTTATATCCTGTTGTATACTCAAATGCAAAGTAAAATGGAAATGGCAGCATTGGGAATTCTTTGGAAACACTTCTCGGCTTTTCAACTTTCTTCTATATAAATCTATGAAAACTGTAACGCTCGATGGTGATTTTGAGAAGTGATAGGAAATGTACGGCAGCGCGTAAGGGACTCTGTAAGCACAATGCGACTGAGTCGTTATTGAAAATATTCTTTCATCTATTTTATAATTAAGCTGTAAATTCTCTACAAGTATTTTACCGATAGTATTTGGATCTATATAAACGCTGGAAGGCATTAATCAGATTTTCATGATTTAAGTAATTTTCTCTGTGAATATTTTCTTAGACGGTCGTATAAAAAGAATTGATTAATATGGGGATGACGAAAGGGACACTGTGGGAAGTGGGGCTGCGCAAAGTGATGTAAAATTGGAGTGCAAACCCCCGGCTGAGAAACCTGTGCATGAGACCATGATAGCACTCAGGAGCGCGGGAAAACTTGAAACTTTACATAATAATTGCCTGCACATGAATTTCACTTGAATGATCACCTGTAGCATTCTTGCAGAAATTGTGAATTTACCCTTTAATTTAAACCTTGTATTGAATGTCAATACACTAAGATAAGTGCTCAGTCTGTCAGTTAGGTTTCTGCAATAGATTCCAAGGGAAGTACGTTTTACCCAGCGCGTGAAAAGTTCTTTGTTCAACGTGGCTCTTAAACAAAAAATGGCCATTAAGGAATTATTTTATCCATACTTTCGAAACAAAACAGTTGTGTTTAAAGATCCATATCGCAAATTAACGAGAGGGCTTATGATTTTATAACCAACCATTAACTCGGTAAGTGTTTGCCAGAAAAGTTTCATTTTCGGATTAATTTTTTAGGTTCTTTGTATGGCTGCAGTTCGATTTATCTAAGCGCGTAAATAAAGAGCTCGGCTAAAGGCTTTATCACTTCAAGTAAAGGATCTGCTAAAGCTTACGGTTGGACAGTTTACTGACTATCGTTTATCAAAACTTTTCTGGCAATTTCTATATATTTTCATGAGAAGCATATAAAGAATTTATCCCCGCTATTCCCGACTTAAACTATCAGTATTATTTTTTTTTTTAAAAACCATCTCTGTAATTACAAGTGCCATTAATAGGTGTTTGTTTTACATTGTTTTCAATATTGACAATCTAAACATTGTTAATTAAGCAAAACATAAGTATTTGTTTAAGCTAATGAACAAACTCGGCTTTGTTATTGGAAGTTTGCAGCAGACGATATAACTGAGTATGTAATGCTTTGTTAAACTGAGTTGTGGGAGGTGATACCACTCCGTCTATTTTTAGAACGGAAAAGTGCTTATGAGTTTACTTTCACTTAAAGGATAGATTTATCCACTGTTGTAGATTCGCCCACGTGTTATACTTCTTTGACGTACATAAGATACTTACGTCAAGTTTAGTGATTAAAGTGACATAATTAAACAAATATTTTATTTTTTAAAATTATATCGAGGGCTGTAACTCCATCACATGATATAAGACTCCTAATGCTGCAAGGTTTCGCTCTAACCGTGTAACCAACGAGGTCTTTTCACGAGAAGTAATGGTACAGGGGAAAGTGATACAATGGGGAGCGAACATTATAGCAAGCATAGGCGTAGGAAGCTGTTCGAGACTGGGGGCTGAACCTTGCTTTGGATCGCCGTTCTGGGGGAGGGGTCTAAGGGGAGGGGCCCTCCCCTTTGGAAAATTTTTGGACATCATTGAGAGTCCTCAGATGCAATTTGGTGCGTCATTTTGGACAATTTTAAGGTAAATTACTGCAATTTTTGACATTTCTTACTGAAGAGACAAATAAGGGGTTTTCGTCCTTGCATCTGGGGCGGAAGCATGGTTCCGCCCGCCACATTTTTGACTGGGGGATTTAGCCCCCAGCCCCCCGCTTCCCACGCCTATGATAGCAAGGAGTCTTCAGTGGTTAGCATATGTTTGTACACATATGGTCATAATGCTTTCCATTTTTAGCGATAGTTATTTATCCAAGTGTAACCCATTTGTCGACTTGTTTACCATGCATCTATGGCAACCATGTGACATGTTATAATAAATTGCCGGCTTTGGTGACAAGCGGACAGCGTCCCTAGCTCAAAGTACTCTGTAATTAATAAACAGACTAAATGGTGTCCCATCAAAGTATCCTAAAATATGGTACAACTTTTAAGTACGACCACATAGGCCCATGTATAAGCGCAACATAATTTTCTTTTCTTCTGCTGGTCGGAAGGTGTATATTTATATAAATATATATATTTTGAGTTACATTAAAGTCTCATTTTACTGGCGTTTAGTTCCCTGTAAATACTACTACGGAACTGCAGTGGATGACACGCTATTTTTTTAATACCGTATTGTCTCCTCCCAGATGGATGTAAATGAAGCAGTTTTTTCATTCTTGTACAGCTATTTTCTGGCAGGTTGAAAAAAACCTTCTGTGTCGTAAGTTAATACATCAACTGTTATCAATAAAATATTGAAAAAAGCAGAAAAGAATATCATTTTGTTTTGGTTTCTTTTGTGTGCTCATTGTTTAAGAATTTTTCATATAACAGATTTTTAGAAAAAAAATAAAACAAAATACGAAGAGAAGAATGATATTTCAGAGGTTAAAGCAAGCTTGTATAATCAGTTAAACACATTTACAGGTAAAATCAAATTCCTTACAGAAAATAAGAGTAGTGTTATCCAATAAGACCCGACAAGGGTTGCATGTTGTACTCGCTGTAGTAATATACAGTGGTTTAGAAGCAACTTATAACGTCCCCAAGCCTTCTTTAATAGTTAGGCTACCTCGTCACGGGCGACAATTGTACGCTATCCATTATACCATCTACTACAGCAAAAAGTCACAGTGTTGTGAAAATATTAAAACCCCTTTCTGCCTTTGTTATAGGCTCTGGCATCCAGGGTCAGATTTAAGCATGGGCCAGCGGGACACCTGCCAAGAGGCCCCAAGAAAAGGGGCCCCACAAAATTACATTATTGTATTTTTGGTAGTTTGTGGAGATCATCTGTACTAATTTTTGTTTTGTAGGCTTACATGTACGTAAGAAGGATATCTATGGAGTTCATTCGAGTGGGGGGGGGGGGGTGAGAGTGACCGCAACCTTTGCCTCCTTTCGTGACTTGTACCACTGTTGCCTTGTGGAGAATTATAGTCGAAGGGGCCCGCATTAGTTTGTGCCCAGTGCCCCCAAAGATAAATCTGTCTCTGATGACATTTGTTGTTAGGCGACATAAGGTGTTTGTGTATTGCAAAACTCGTAGAGACTATCCAGTGGCTGAGCTAGGGAATTCGATCAGGGGGGCGAGAATGGCCTTTAGGGGCGCTTTTAAGTAGGTAGATACTCTATGCCTCCATACGGCCAAAAAAAAAAGCGAAAAGGGCACCGACAAGCGATTTGTGTCCGTTAGGGAGTGGGGGCGAACAACCCCCTGACTAAATGGACGCTCCGCCACTGAGACTATCATTTACTCAAAGGAAAAGCTTCATAATGTTATTTTGTTGTTGAGTTTGTGAGTTGAGATTACAAACTTCAAAATTAAGTACCCTCTTCGTTACACAGATGTACATTTGGAGCCTAATTGACTGGCAGATGTTGTTGCATTTGACTTTTTACGCTCGCACAACGTTGCAATATTTTCACTCTCATAAAGCACGCTGAAAAAATAGAAACGCAATGGCTTTATGTCTCGTTGTGTGTCTGCAGTGATTATATGTTGACTCTTACGCAAGTAAAATTACGAAAACAAATAAGGGCACTGCCTACATTGGGATGGAAAACTATACGAGGTCAACAAGTCAAGAAGTACGTTTGTTTTAAGATTTTCTCTGCAAAGTGGATTTGAAGCAGGATAAAAATAGGAACAATGATCTCTTTAAGTGGCCAGGTATCTAGTTGGTTTAAACTAATGTGATACTGGGTGGGCGCTGTGGGTATGGACAGGGAGAGGAAGGTGGGGTAGACTCACATCATGAATGCCCTCAATGATGCGAGTGTACTTGCAAGACGCAATACGCAAACAACCGCTTAATCTGACCTGGATTAAATGTTTCGAAAACCCTGCGCAACAGGCCCGGAAAGGCGTGAAAGAAATATTCCTCAACAGAGTCATCTGTGATATACTTGTTGGCCCCAATTTCTTCGTAGGGCCCGATTTCTTTGCCATTTGTTTCGTAGGACATAGATAAAATGTCTACAGTGCTTTGGAGGGGGACTCAGGTCTGATCATATGCCACGATTAATGTTATATCTTTACTAATCTACAGAATTGATAGGCGGTGAGATAGGGCTAGGATGTAGACTTACATGCAAAGATACAAATATAACGGTACCGATTCTAAAAACTCAAGCGTATGGAGCTCTTAAACATAGCTGAACTTTTGACCAGGGCTGTTTTAAGTCTCCTCCGATGGAAGTTAATGAAGACCGTGGGAGTAAAACTTGCTAGTAAGCATATTTAATCTAAAGGAGAGATGTTTGAGATGAAATCTGGAGCGGACATCTCGAACGTCAGTGTGTGATCTATCAAAATAAACACGATCTAATGTATGGGCGTGTATAGGTGGAGAACGGAGGACATTTCTCCCACCTTTGAAAGTTTAAGAAAATCATATCCTTCCACATTTTTCCAGGACACTAACGAGAAAAATAGGAACACATTTCATTCTATACCTTACGATAGCTCATTCAGCAGTTCAGTGAAATAAAACTCGAAAATGGTCAGGATTAAAATTGTAGGAAACGCCTCAGGCTGTCAGGTTACACAGCAGAGCATCTCACATCCAAACTTTTCCAGTGCCATTAAACGGACTCCAGATCCCGCTTTACTAAGGCTTTGTGATTCGCGCTTATATTAGTTTTGGACGGGGTCATGTTCTCACGCCCTCCACCCCACCTACACACATTCTCTTTTTGATAGACTGTTGAAACTCTGAATTTAATGTGAGGTATTTTCAACAGTTCTGTAGCCGTCGTGATCACGGATAATACTGCGCCAGGTAAGTATCAAAGACCAGCCCCGTCGTCAAACAAGGTCAAAAATCATCCCTTACAGATCATATACAGCAACCGTAAACTCCACCTACATCAAACGCACATAAAATCTCCAATTGACCACACATTAAAGACCTAAGCGCTTAAACACTGAGGAAGTTCACTGTAGCAAAATATGATATGGTTGAAAATGAGTAAGCACTGAATCAGTTTTAACATGTGAACACACGCAATGACATAGTCATAACATCGTAGAGCGCGGCGAAAACAGTTAAAATCATCGGTTCTATGCATATGGATTATCCTTTACTGCTAGCAACGCCCCGATAGAAGGCTGGTAGACGTTTTCTGTATGCAAAAAAAGATAAATCTGAAAGACTCTGATTGGTTGATCGTACTGACGCGTTAAGATACGGTTATGTACAGGTATACAGTGGTGTCGCCAGACTTTTCGAAGTGGGACACATGGTGAGGGCACAACGTTCCGCCTGAGGGGCATATGGACGTGAAGGACTGAGAGGTGTCGGAGGTTCCCTGGGAACATGAAGCATTCTTCCCTGAAGGTGTGGGTCCTGGGCCCGCTGTAGGGCCTCTTGTGGGGTCCAAAGGCAACGCCCCAATGAGGGTCCAGGGGCTACGCCCCGGAGGCTCTGGGGTATATACACAATCGTGACCATTAGAATGAAACATCTATTTCCAATGGCATCAGATGAACACTAAACAGACCCCAAGAATCCCAATTTGACCAACTTTTGTTGCCTTTACTCGTAGATCATTCTGATATTCAATATTAAAGACATTTCAGTGGAATTTTACAAGGGTCTCATGTGAAAAAGAAACAAAAATTTCAGTTCGTGTCCGTCAAACCCTGTAGCAAGACTCTATTCCTAAATCAAAATATCTCATTTCAAAGGTTATATACTTTTGTCAAAAATACCTCCAGTTTTCATCAAGGTCACAGAAATGTTATGTTAAGTGGGCACATTGCCTCAGATTCCTTTTCTTTTTCTTTATAATTGATTGTCTTGTTTGTCCTTAAAACTTGATACTGTTGGTGTAGGAACGTTTGAATATCTTTCCATATAGATCTAGCTTAAAACTACACCATATCTAGGGTACATAGCAAACAAAGTTGTTGAATATTCCCTACAGCCGTGTCAATATCAGAAAGATCTACAACGTTGTGTCTAACCAGTGTGTCGCAATGACATCACAGTTTTTTCATAATATCATAATATCTCCAGAAAAATTTCCTTAAAATTAAGTATCTTCCAAACGCTAGATGCTATTGAAATGCGGTTTTAACCTCCAAAAATGAAAACATTTTCTGCATTTTTGAGGTCTTTGAATTTAGTCCCTGGGAAACTACTTTAAATAAATTTTCTGCAAGTACTTCTTGAAGTTATCATCACTCTATACTGAGTGCCTGGAGGTGAGGTACTTGACTTACCGTGGTGAGGACCCACGTAACAAAGTTCCCCTGCAAGTTGTATGGCATAAGCCTACGAAATGAAGCTGTTAAGTATCTTCATGTAATTGGCTGATTGGATGGGCGTTAAAAAGACAACAAAATTCGCTATCTTATCAGTTTTCGAACATAGAGTCGACTATAGATAATCGATTTCGGAATGGTACTGGATGGGGAGGACTCTTAGCTGTATCAGTTCTATAGCTCTTGAAAAATTAATGTTGAAAAAGTAATTCTGAGATAAAGTTCCGGTAAGCAGGTAAGGCAGTACTCCACAAAATACATGCGTGCGAAGCGCGCCCCAAAAATGTAGCTCTGATAACATTTTGAGAAGTTTTAGCCTCCTATTGACTGATAAAGGGTAGGTGGTTTCCCTCAGAGTTTTGTTTATCACCACTATTTCAGCAATACTTTTAGCAAACAAGTTTATAGCAAAATTAAGCAGTGTACATTGAAACATAGAAAAAGGCTACCGTATATTCTAGTCAAGTCAAGTGCAACATATTAAAAAATCTTTAAAAATATTAGACCAATCGTTTGGGTCAAATTGCTATGAAAATGCCATCATTTTGCGTGTAGGCACTTATCACAACTCAAAACTCTCCTTCCCGTATACCCATCCCCTAACAGACCACATATCTACAAATGTACACAGCAATTATACAGTTATACGACCATTTTTCCTTCAGTCCAACATCACTTCGTCTTTAACTGAACAGAAAACGTTTATGTAATTTTTATCGAGTAACATTTGGTATCATTATTCTCCTATAGAGGTTCTTCACCGTTGTCACCGCATTGCGTGTCTCTCTATTTTGACGGCCAGGCATCCATTGTGCAATAATTGTAACTAAGGCCGTGTCGTGCGCGCGTATCCATAACACCTTCTGCGCATGTTAGTGACGGGCAGTATGCCAAATTGAATTGCGCTGACGTCACAAGAAGAACCTTTATAAAGTGATTTTAGTACTTTTATCTTATTTTCTTTCTGGAGCCATCAATTTCTACAAATAATGGACGTTCGGATGGAACTTACAAGACGTGGTAAGTGCCATTTTGCGCCAACTTATTGTGGCTTCTTTCCTAGTGTCACATACTGAATCTCCTCCCCACAATCTTGAAAGTCTTTCTAAGCATATATAGGACAGACCATAGGCTGTGCATTACCCATGTAATGGGATGTATTTGGTAAAAGGTGTGCAAAAATGTACGCTGAAAAAACCCTTCATGTGATGATGGAGTGATTAAAAGAATAAAATGAAAACTCGTCTCATCCTCGTAAATTTATCAGCAAACTATTACAACTTTAACCAAAGACTGGGGTAAAGTGTGTGTGTGTGGGGGGGGGGGAGAGGAGTCCGCACCCTCAACCATTATATTGGTTCACCTCCTTTGTCGACTCTGATCCGACCTGGGTCTAACGTTAATAAAAATCCAGATTTGCAACAACGCATTAATCAAAGAGTTTTTTAATGGATCCTAGGGATCTGGATTTATCCAAGTGTCGACGAATCCTTGTTACGGAAAAGGAAGAGACTTGTCTTTCAAGTCTTGATGACTCTTACATGAGAAGTAACAACTTGCCGTCGTTGCAATTTTTCGATCTTTAAAGTTTTAACTCGAAGAAGTCATTATCTTGACTGGTATAGACTTTTGTGCGCTAGACCATTCAAAATTTCAAATAAAATATACACCATTTGCTTTCCAAGAAATGCAGATATCATTCATGACGAAAAACGTTTTACAAAGTCAGCAATTCTGTGCAATAACTTGACATATGACAAAAGGTCTCGTTGTATTGTTATCAAACTCTTTACAGAAAAAATGGTTCGTCTGGGTTTTCAGCAGACTCGTGTTGATAGACATTATGCCAAATAGAAAGAGGTCGCTTCAAAACTGCATTCTGGGAAGGATTATTCCAAGAACAGACGACCGAAGTAGATCGTCACCATGGAAAAGGTTGATCGTCACCGTGCTCTAGCTCGCCGGTCTGGAATTATCCTTCCCATGGTGCTTCACGATCTGCTATTTGGCATAAGGTCTATGGGTTTGCACAATTGCCTGTACTCGTACTCATGAGAATTAATTTGTACTCGTACTCGTACTAACAGATTTTGAAAGCTCTGCATAGGGGCTAATACAATACTCATGAAAAAGGACATGAACTCGTACTCGTACTCACAACACACACACTGTCCTTGTACTCGTACTCATGACATTGTGCTCGCACCACAAGTCTGGTTTTCACACATATGATAATAGATTTTAATCTAGTTTGTTTGTGAATAAATGACTGTAGGCCTGTTCGACTTTAAAGGCCAAAAAAAAAAAAGGTAGGCTAGTGATCCTACAACTGGCAACTTACAGTAGGAAGGTGCGAATGGTGAAATTTTATGGGTGAAAGAGGATAACTGGGGACGATCCTACCAGCAAGGTATAGTTAGCCTAAGTGAGGAAAACGGCGCCTATAGTAAGAATTAATTTTTATACCCCTGTTCAGGGCCGTAGCGAGCGGGGGTGTGGGGGTGTCACACCCCCCAATATTTGGTCGCCGTCGGCAAATTTTCGGTCTG
>WURT03078725.1:0-13143 GCA_009936505.3 Holothuria glaberrima | reverse complement strand
TTGTCATGTGGGTGACTCAATCTTGTTACAATATATCATATGGCAAGGAATCACTAAGCCTTTTGGCTTTCTAGTTTCAAAAAAAGTACCAGTACATGTGGAGCACATCCCTGCTACAGTAGGTATACAAACTACCCACATGGTGTGAAAGTATGTGTACCAAGTGCCCTGCAAATCCCTGCAATTTTCTGAGCCCATTCTCCATAATGCACATCCTGGTTAAGAGTACCATCAAGTTTCCAGTATAGCTTGGACTAAGTACTGTAAATACATGTAGCACATCCCCGGTGAAAGGGATGCAACAGTCCCACTGTCGATGAGATAATGGGGGTGGGGATTGCTACAATTGACAAATTTATGCATTACTTATAGGCATTTTGTGTTTTTCCATCCTACTGTGCATAAATTGTTTAGTTATTCTACATAAAGTACTTGCATTGTGCAATTTTCATAAATCTCTTAAAACAATTTACCCACAGTGCTTCATTTGACTCTACCGTTCGTCTGTGGGAGGTTGAGAGAGGCATATGCATCCACACATTAACCAGGCATCAAGAGCCAGTCTACAGTGTTGCCTTCAGTCCAGATGGCAAATATTTGGCCAGTGGATCCTTTGACAAGTGTGTTCACATTTGGTCAACACAGGTAAAATACCATCTGTAACTTTTTGTTCAACACATTCACACCCTCCTCCAAGCCTCATCTCTCCGAATATCTTAAGTCCATCCGACAAAGACTGCATTAGTGAATCCATTTACTAAATGTATTCACATTTTAGTCAAAGACCATGTAAATCCATTCACTTAAGATGTTCACATTTATTCAATGAAAGTGTGCTCTGTATTATTTTGCTAAAGCTCACAATTTTTCTCACCTCGTAAAAGTTAATATCATGCATCTGAAGGTATTATTTTCGGCGACGCATTTGATCCATGCTGTTTACTGTATCTGCCAATAATAATGGCCCTCACATAAGACATTTGGGGATTGTGAGCTCTCGGAATTTAACTTTATTTTTTTTTTGTTTCTTCAGAAGTTTTTTTTACAAAGTTTAGAGATGTGTCAGTACGATAGGCATGGGTGTAAAAAGTCAGGAATGTGGGGAGCTTCATTCAGGAAAAATTTTGGTATTTGGAGGGAGATATGAGCAGGTAGAGGGAAATATGGCTAATTTGTACATAAAACATATGAAAAGCATGGGAAACTGGACTTACCTGCTGGGAAATAAACATTCTGTTTTTAGCCAGGCCTATAGGTACATTCATTATGAATACGTTTTATGCAGTCATTAAGTTATTTAATTCTGTTTTATGATTGTTCTATTTGTCATGAATATGCTGCTGTGGTGGAGAAACTAATTTGTCTACTGTCATGGATTAGTGGAAAATAAAAACTGGTACCAAAATGATAGGAGCTCTTTGGCAGTAGCTTCCAACTCGGCCATGTCAGAAAAAGTGACTCTAATTGACCAAAAACATTCAGTGATTTTTTCATCTAAATTTAAGAGTCTGCATCTGAGCTAAAAAATAGTTACATAGTTTTACACTTCTTTAGTGAAGTTTGGAAAATTTTCTAGTTTTGCGGACATTTCTACATTTGGCTTTCTCGGGTAGGTAGCATTGTAAATGAAATTCAGAGCCTGGAGTTACAACTGCTATGTAAGGATGTCAAGTTCAACTTATTGTCATTGACCTCATTGCCTGATATCATGACTTGAGGAGGCAGTGTAATCATCGGGAATTGAACATTTTTTGGAGTTAGAGGAATTAATAACCCGTGTTGAAGAGGCTCTGAAAAGTTTGTAAAGATCACTTTGGTAATAAAACATTGAATTTTCATTTGTGAGGGCTTCACAGCTATTCGGTAATCTTTAATTAATCATGTATTTAGAAGCACCCTATTTGTTGCCCAGAAAAATGGCCGGAAAGGTATTAAGTGATGGTAAAATATTCGGCATTTCATGCTGGATGGGGGGCACATTGCATCACAAGGATTCTTGTTTCATGAAACATTAGCTGCTCATAAAAGTGCATACTGCAGTACACTTCAAGTACTGTCACTATGCATACAACATTTAGTAGAAATTATGAGGAGACCTTTACTTTGATTGAAGTTATGGTTAATGCTCTGTTAAGTGTAGATTTGAGGGGAATACTATTTCCAGAAAGGTTAACGTTCTTGATATAATTTTGCATTATTAAAGACTTGATGCTTTTGCTACAGGGACCTACTTTTCAGGTCTTAAACATGTACTGTTTAATCAAACCAGCTTTTAAAATAGCTTAACTCATAAAATTTTGTACTGGCCTCCTGTGAAACCTTCAAAGAGGCTGCCAGTTCTAGAAAGGACTTACAAATTCGTTTCCAAATCAGCTGCTAGAATATAATGGGTTTGTTTCCTAAGCTCTTGACATCCTGTTTAGGGTCAGTGCCTCCTATCTGGTTGTAGGTGGTCATGCAAACCACTGACAATGAAGTTAAAGTGAGAAGTTCATCTACCTCCAAAATAAGCATAGACTGCTGTCTCTCTGCACTCTTTAGCCAACAAAGTGTTGGGGATTTTGAAAGATGAAGTCTTTCCTGTATCTCATTGGCTGATCTGCAGGAGTGAAGATGTACAGTATTTTATATGTAAATATCTTATCTTACAGACTGGAAGCCTGGTTCACAGCTATAGAGGTACAGGAGGCATTTTTGAAGTTTGCTGGAACCACAGGGGGGATAAAGTTGGTGCTAGTGCTTCAGATGGATCTGTGAGTTCTTTGCCTTTTCGTATCATTCCTTTGATATTCAAAACCTTTGTTCGATGTGATGTGAACTGCATAACAAAATAAATAAATAAATAAATAAATAAATAAAAAAAAAAGTTTATTTCAAACCCTTTATTGTATGCATTAAATTTGAAATGCTGCTATGGATTTTACAATAAATTACTAAGCGAAAGATGTAAAATTTGGGATTCCCATACATTTTTTGGATAAAGGCATTTGGAAAGCACAGATGAAGCCACATCAAAGTTGTATATACTGAATATTTAATTTACCTTTTGTTGAGTGTGCTGGGGAGCTGTTAGGTGTTAAAAGTTTCTCTGAGTCTAAAATTTCAAAAATATATGTTACAAAGCTTGAAAAATGAATCAAAATGGGTTGACTCCCATCTTCACAGGGCATTCCTTGGCTGCAATATAAAATATTAAAACTTATTCACTCAGTTAAAATAGGTAGATAGTGCAATATTTGTCGTGTCAGTCTGTACTACTCAAATTACAGTCTTCGTTTTTCTTTATTCTTTGGAAAGCTTTTTCACCATGTGCCAAAGTGTGATCACTGTCTTACTGTTATTGGCTGACTTGACTATGTAGACTTTCTGTACAACATGCTATGCAAGAAAACATTTAATTTTTCAAGGTCATTTAAACTTGTACTTTCAAACAGGGACAAAAGCAGGTAATGCGAGTTGTACAAGAAGGACATCACAAATTATGGCACAATTGACTATACAAATTAAGTGAACAAATTTCAACACTTTATATCTCAGCAATGGAGTTAGCTATGAAAATGGGAGTTGGATGAGTGAGATTCATTTTTCAATCTCTTAAATATATATTCTTGTAATTCTAGACTTTAGGCACACTTAAACCCCTCAGAGAGCACCTACATGAGCTTATAGGGCAAATCTCGTCATCCCAGACAGTTTCAATTGTTCTAACTATGCAACTTGTTGCTCCTCCCATAAATGTATAAAACTTCTCCTTGTGAAGGTAAAAAACTATTTAATTACTTCAAGGCCATGTCCTGCTGAGCATACAAGGCTATAATGTGTAATCCAATAACTCTCACTGCATTGTTTAGAATGTGAGCTACTCTGCATCTTTTGAATTTTCAAACTTTGCTGTCAGTCAAACAGCAGTTAACCAACTGAGAATTTTGATACCCCCACACTAAAATTATACTTTAAGTTGACAAGTGTATGGCTTTAACACTAAATTTACCTCAGAAAACTGCTCTTCCAAAGCAATTCTAGTTGTTGCTATGTTTTCTTTATGCTCCTTTAAAATGTAATCCCAACCTGTGCCAAATGGTTTTAACAATTATTCAAATCATGAAGTTAGTTTATACTAAGTGCAATTATGCTGATGCAGTGACAAATGCAAGGGTAAGCTGGGAAATGCATAGTTGTTGAACTGCAAACTGACCCGTGGATCTCTCAAAAAGTCATATATCAGACTGTGGAGTCATTTACGCATTACCCCTTCCCCTTATCCACACTCCCATTATCTCTCAGGTCAAAACTAGGAAGAGTTTCAGAAGTAATAGAAGTGTGGCTGAACATGTTTCAAGTGTGAATAATCCATTATTCATGCTAGAAAAAAAAATTTAAGGAGTCCTCAGGACCCTCCTCAATTTTTTTTTTCTTTTTTTTTTTATTATAAATTTTAAATGGAGGGCACGATCTTTAGACACAGTATGGTTCACACTACATAATCTGCTGTGTCTGTGTATGTGTGTGCATGTGAGTTCAATCCCGAAGGCTTTGGGAAATATTTAATTAAAGAGTTTGTGCTGAGCTTTTGTCCAGAACAATTGTCTAAAATTTGATAAAATGCAGATTATTGTCTGCATATATATAAATACTTCCTATACAGGATTTTAGCAAAGTTTTGTGGAAATATTACAAAAAAGTCCTTGTGTGATCACTGCTCAGAAAATAGATGATGCACACACATTGGTTATACTGGTACAAATTCACCTATTTGACAATGAAGAATTCAGATTCTAATTCTTTGTTTGAATGCTGTTCAATCTTAATCTAATAAATTACAAATTAATCGCTAGCTCACCTCAAACATGACAATGACAATGAAATACTGGCATGATTACTCAGTATGTGTGAGTTCAGTACCAAGGCTTCAAGGCATTTTCCAGTATAGATGCTTGAGTGTTAAAATGCAGACAATTTTTTTTTAATTGCAAACAATGGATGGTACAGCTTGTTAAGATTCTTGACTGTAGACTTTGTGGAGGTCTCATATAGGAGACATTTTTGTCTTCTTCATTGCCTGTCAAAACTTGATGCTTTAAGATGCAAGTTGAAAACCTCTTGGAGGAACAGTAAAGCAAAATCCCTCACCAGAAAAACAGGTGAGAAAATGAATTATTTCTGTAAGGATTAATTCATTTTCTCAATGGGGGTAAGTGTTGTTGTACTTCTTGAAATTATCTTTGTATGACAAGCTCTGTTGGGTTTTATTGACGGTTTCGTTGCCATGACACAAGTACTCAAAGGTGGAGTATATGACAAGCTAATTGTTTAAAAACTCCCTGTTGTTATGGAAACAAAAGGTAGGTATAAACAAACGTAACAGGATGCAGATGTACTTCTCGTTATTTAATCACTGCTTCCTGTCATGCTTAATTTGTGGACTTTGTTAACGTGAAGGGGTTATCTCTTTTATTGTCTGTGAAATTTCAAAGATTATGTTTTAAGCTGGAGGACGAAAGTCCACTTTTATGAGCATAAAGCAAATTCCATCCTTGGGAAAAGATATCAGGAAAAATTAAATACCATAAACACCTCATCACTGTTTCATGTTTTAAGGGATTATTAAAATTTGAGAATCTGATAAAGAAGGGCATCTCCTTGATGCTTTAACAAGAAGACATTCCAGGCCTTATTGTATCTCTTGATTATTTTAGGTTGAGCAGAATGATAACACTAAAATGTGCATTGTTCATTTTTGAAAGTGTCAAATTTTACAGTTATATTGATAAATTAGTAATTTGTTCTTAGACTGGCCATGTTGATATTTAAAATGTTTACTGGGCATGATAGATAAATATGATTGTTGAAATAACTGTTATATCTGATTATTTTCATTTGTTTTTCCTTTAGGTTTGTGTTCTTGACCTAAGAAAATGACCATTAACACCAACTCGGGGGGAAGTCACTGCATCTGACATTGCAGGCAGTCTACCATCTTCAGGATGTTTTCCCCAGTAAATACATTTGCAAAGTTAAAGGTCTAAGAAATCCTCAATCTTCACTGATGTTGATAGCAGAGGACATTTCTGTCTGAAGATAATTCATCTTCAGGTCCATCTCTCAGATCTTTTTGCACACAAAAACTTCTTGCTGTAGTGTGTTTTGGTTTAGTATTCGCCAAGAGATGCTGGTGACTGAGTCTCAAGTCATTTGAAAGAGATGCTTGGTTCAGAAAGTGCCAAGTAGAGTTCACCCAAGATTTCTAGATTACAGCAAATTTTATCATTTTCTTCCATCTTATAGTACCCATTTTTTTCTCTATCATGTGATTTCTTCAAAGGTCAAGTAGTTTGAATTTGAACTAGTATTTGCTCTCATGAAATGGATATAAAATTAGCAGAACTTTAGTGTAAAGGGGCTGAAAGTCCACAAATGTCAAGAAAACATACTGGGAATATAAAATTTGACTCGGTAGAGCCAAAGATTTTTGATGAGTGAATAGGGCAAGACCCTGTAGTGGTACTGGAAATGTATATGAGAATGTACAAAGGTGGCCCAAAAAGGTAGGTTTTGCCTCCCACAATTGTAGCAAAGAAGAAATATTTTGCCTTCTCTGCCATGCCCCTCTAGAATTACTGTTAGTATGGAAATTTTTAAATTTAGCCTGAAGCAGTGAAAGGCTTAGTCACATCCTAAGATGGAATTATTTGTTATAGTGTGGGTTTTTATTTTCCATGAAAGAGGAAAAATTTGACTCATTTCAGGTGAGAGGGTAATCGGAGTTACTAAAGCAGAGTCTGTTGTGTTTTGTAAATGGAGGATGGTGAGATGGTGAAAAGGAGTGTTGTAACAATTATTGGTAGTCAATATCGGTATTGCCTGATATTCCCCCATTTTCACTCTCTACTGGTACCGGTGAAACTGCCTTAAAATGACAGTTCTTTGTGACTGATATTTCATGTCCTATACTTCCTGAAAATGTAATATTATTTTGGAATGTTTGACTGTCCTAATATGTTACATCATGGAAGTGGTACTACACTTATTGGTATTGCCTAAGGCCTGGGTCACACTACAGCGATTTCGGATCGGATTACGGTCCGATTTTTTTTGAGTTTTAGATAGAATCTTCTCCATCACTGGTCGGAGGGAACCAAATATTTGCCAACCACTGTAAATATTTGATTTGTTTAAGAGGACTTTGTAAATGAAATGTAACCTAATTATTTTGTGACGTCACATCAACAGACAGCTTTTATCGGACTATGCGTGTCCGATAAAAGCTGTCTGTCGATGTGACTTCACGAAATAAGTAGCATACATTTCTTTTTCATAGTCATGTGATACAAGTCATATATTTACAGAGTGGCAAATTTTTGGTTCTTTCCGACCAGAGATGGAGAAGATTTTAACTGAAACTCAAAATCGGACCGTAATCCGATCTGAAATCGCTGTAGTGTGACTCTGGCATAATACAGTATTTTTTAGTGTACAGTTCGCTTATTTCTCAAATATCAGTGTCAGATTGGTATCGGCAGACATGGAGAATTGGTAATGCATTCTACTTGTAATATTGGTAAAACACAATTGATGAAGTCCTTTGTTAGGCAATCAGTGGATAAATGGCTATCCATAACAGTTTCTTTCAAGGTGGTGAGTGTGACTCATGTAATCATTTCCAGAAACTGCAAAGTAATCTTGATTTTGCTGGAGAGCTCTTGTGCTTACATATTTTCTGTAAGATCAAAGATTGACTCAAAGGCAAAAGATGTTATCATTGTTATTGTAATAGTGCAGCTGCAAAAAAGTCATAGAAAGGATTCATCGAGGGCTGATGTGATAGCACTTAACAAAGTTAAAAAGAAAGAGAAAATTTTATGGAGTATGTCCCAGTGCTTTGAGTGTACAATATGGTCCCTTGCTAAATTATAAGTAGAAAATGTCAGTGATAGTCATTAGTATGGATTGAGAAGTGTACAAAGTTGTCAAAGGGAGATGAGTTTAAGATTCTGATTTATAACTCCAGAGAAAAGGCCATATTATCATCTAGATGAAGTTATTTGTACTACATGTGAGGAAAGAGCTTATCCTAAGCATACTTGACTGTTGGGAATATGGAAATGTTTTAAAAATTCTGAATTTTTGCATTGTCTTGAAAGTCCTTGAGTTGGGAGTGATTGGTCTTGAAAAATTGCTGCATGGTCTGGAAAACTGACAACTTAAACTTTACTTTGCAGGGATCATGTTGGATCATTTTCACATATGAGTTTACACAAATGATTCTTTGTTTTTGCCCCAACATTTTTCATCAGTCTTGAATGTATCCATTTTGGTTCTGGCAAGAATCTTGAATTTCAGTTTTTCAAAAGTGTGGTCAACCCTGAATCATTTAGTCCGAAAGGGGATAATTGTTTTTGCTGTTTTAAAAAATCATTCACCAATGCTTTGGCTGTAATTCCTTTCTCCTGTTGTATTTAGTAAAAGCTATGATGACAGTAATATTCACTTACCTCTTAGTAAAATAATTTTAGCTTGATTTATGTTGATTTCTATCATATGGCTCCTGTTCATTCGGGCTTATCTTCTGTCCATCATGTACTGTATCAAGGAACTGTCACGAAAACTTGTGAATTGATTCTTCTCAGATTTGAACTCTGTTTGACTCCCCAGCGAGACCTTCAGTGAAAATTATTTCCAGGGCTTTTCTGTTCCATTGTACATATTGTTTTTGGGTCAGAGTCCCAATGAGTCTCAATGACAATATTGGAGGGCATTTTTAAGTGGAAAAGCTGCATGTGTTTGAAATTTACTTGAATTATGAGCGTACTGTAGGTAGGATGGCGAGCTGGCCGTCAGTCACTGATGCAAGAATTTCTGATCTTTATTTTGTTAGAAGGGGTGGAGGGGGTGTTAGCGTGTAAAAGGGAGAAGTGGCAGGACTAATGCTGACTTCATTAGCATCATGGCTAGGACTGAGGTTAGAAAGTTCTGCATTCCAGATGATGTGGTAGCAGGGAATCTCACACTCAAACAGAGTAGTCACTAGAGTTGTGTCTAAAAATCAGGAGAGGTAGCACACTGGTGTACTATCTATCAGTGCAGAGATCAAAGTGTGCACTGGACAAAGCTACTGTAGGTGTTTATCTCACAGAGATGTATACCCTGTGTTTAATTCATACTTTAATTGCCTACAATGTTATGCAAGTATTTATAACTAGTTTATATCCAGCAACTTTGTTCCTAAGGCAGGGGGAGGAACCTTTTTCCTGTCAAGGGCGGTGTCAGTATTCATTCATGAGCCTGAGCTTTTCTGTGAGGACTTGGGCTGGGTTTTCTGACCTGCAGTTTATTTTGTACCAATATGCTATCCAATGCATGCCTGATTGAAGGAAATAGTACTTAAATACTATTTGAGTAGTACACACTGTAGTTTTGTGAAGGTAAACGAGGCCTATTTAGAAAATAGAAAGCTTGTTGAGTTGGTGGGGAAAAGTATTTTTTAACAGTTGGCATTTCAAAATGCCTTCTGGGCCAGATCAAATGGTCTCCTGGGCTGTATATGGCTCACATTCTGGAGGTTCCTCATCCCTAATGCATACACTTTTTTTAAAACTGTTTACAATTTTATGTTTAATAATTTAAGGGATCATCCAGTTCTGTCATCATTTCCACAAGATTGCGATATGTTTAAAGATGGGGAGGAGGTGGTCAAAGTCCCATACATGTATGCATTCTTGAAAATGAACTAAATGAAACTGTTTTCGGTCTTTATTTTTCATATTTTGTCCAAGGTAAGCTTTAGGAGGGGACCTAGGAAAGAGTATGGTTTATACTTTTTTGACAGTGAAAAAAAAATGGATGACCTCTGAAGTATGTTTGCAATAAGCCCAAAGGCTAGCATACATGTATGTGTGTGAACATGTACATGTGACATGCTTTTTTGTTTTAACATCATGAACTCTGTTTTTTCATATAACTGCTTCTCTAAACTGTGTTTACTACTTACCTCCATGATAATCAGATTGCT
The DNA here is from genome assembly GCA_009936505.3 of Holothuria glaberrima. Classification (NCBI taxonomy): domain Eukaryota; kingdom Metazoa; phylum Echinodermata; class Holothuroidea; order Aspidochirotida; family Holothuriidae; genus Holothuria; species Holothuria glaberrima. The sequence goes on along the minus strand of WURT03078725.1, from coordinate 3,134 downwards.
CATTGAAAACAATGGAAATATTGATATAATTCTTTTCTGCAATTTTTTTTTTTTTTGAAAAAAATGGAGGAAATTTTAGTTGTATCTACTTTATTTTGTTAAATATATAGTTGATGACCTTTCTGTGATGTGGACTGGTATAAAAATTGAAAGTGTTGCTTTGTGTGGCAAAGGTCAGGAAAGTAGAAATGCACCCCCTTTGGGGCTTCCGACACCTTTTTGGGGCCCAAGAGGAGCCAGATATGGGGAAAATGCTAGGGAAGGGGACATTGGGGGAGGGAACTTGTAGTATCTGCAGTAGGTCGTGTTGGGGGCTTTATTGAAAATCTTTGAATTGTTGATGTTAAGAATGGAAAGGTGTGTAATTATTTCATCGTAAGAACTTGTAAATCTCTCAGGGTAGATAGCTGTTGGTAATATTCTGTAAATTGATAATGCAAGAATGAGAGAAGAAAATGATTTTTTATTCAATTTTGAATTTTATAGTGTGAGGTAATTTGTTACTCTGAGAGTTGTAAATGAGAGATAATGGAGGTATGCAGTATTTGAAATGAATATAAGTTTTGGGGTAACTGTAATAATTCCTCAGCTTAGAGAAAGGTACAGTTGAATCACAGTGGTTACCTGTGACCAAAATATTGTTTTATGACATGTCATAAAAAATATTATCAGCTTTTCTTATGGTGTGTGGTTAAGGTGCATTAAAAGAGTATTAGGTCTAGTATGGGTTCCTTTAGTGTAATGTGCATTAATTTAAGGTACTGTTACATGGCACAAATACACCTAAGTAGCTCTGAGCAGTTTTGAGGATGCTGAAAAAACTATAAACAATTTGCTAAGGCTTGATTAAAGGACTGCCTTTAAAACTCTTGTCTGGCTCTATATGTTGTGTCCTTGGGTAAAGTGCATTCCTTTGGTGTGCCTCTCTAGCCAGGGATTAAATGAGCCCCTTTGAGGTAATTTGTCATTGCAGGTTCATGGTGCATTAATGCAGCTGTAAGGAGTGAATGTCTCTGGGATGTGGTATTGTTGATCAGGGGATACATAACTTTGATGATGTGGTGGTAGTGCATGTTAGATAAGGTTGAAGAGGCCAGAAGGGGGAGGGGGTTATCTGGTAAGGAATTAAAACTTTCAAACCAGTATCCAATTCTTGCCTTAGGGGGCAAATGACTGCATGACTTTTCATAAACAGTATACTTACCCTTTGAGGAAGCATCATACTTGGAAAAGGTATGGCAGGTGGGAACCCTGTGCATGGTAGGTAATTTAGTGGCCTTGAGTACAGTGTTTGGATATGCATTAAAATGGCTTGCTAAGCTGGCTGTGCATTTTTGTCTGCATTATTGTGTGAGCAAATTAATACTGCTTTTCACTTTCACCTGGATTGACAAGAGGATAGGGAAGAAGGATATCCTACAGATAAGTCTCAAATCAGAGCCTTCAGCACTAGAGAAGCTTATACGTATCACTATATTTATAATATGCTTACAGTATTGTTCTCACTGTTTGGAATTCCAGTTGCAGGTCTTAATGATTATGATTTTGCATCTCAGTTTAGAGCCACAAGATAGACCTACATATCTTTGCCAAATGAATCAGTTGAGAGGCTCTTCCAAAGTCACAGCTGTTTTGGGAAACATCCATAATGCTAGTATCAGAAGCCATAGTATACCTGTGTACAGATTTGTTCTACATTGCCTTTCCTATAATGTCCTTGTACATCAATGAACCAGTATATCTGCCTTAAATTTCTCTGCTCATACATAAATATCTTGTGACAAGTAGTACTTTTTAAGTTTTATTTGACATTGCTGTTACCCATATAAAGGCTTTTCTTCCTTTTTTTGCAAGATATACAGTAACAGCATCTCGTAGGACCTAATATACTGTACAGGAGTTTCTGGACTTGTAAAATAGTCCTACCAATTGTTTTCTATTTTGACAATTTCACAAGAAGAAAATTCTTCAATTTTGAATTGTGTGTCTTTGTGCATTTTTTATTTTGTTGCATGCTGTTGTTTTGATCACATCAGAGAGTTATCTTCCTCACGAGTAGCAGACAACTCCTCTCTGATTCAAGAAAATTTCACAGCTAAATAGTTTACTCTTCATAATTTAGTTCCTGAAGATTTTTTTATTGGGGGGGGGGGGACATGGCAGGATGTGTGTTTTGGAATGGGGAGGGGCAAGAGTATGGGGACATTTTCAACCATATTGCTGTCAATACTGTCAATGTTAGATGCTCACGTCACTTGCCATTGCTATTTAACAGCTGTTTGAACATAAATCGGAAAGCAATAGAGGTGGTTGGGTCCACATTAAAGGTGGAAAATGGGGATGTTGGGTTTTGGGTAGGGAAGAAAGCAGGGTTAGAAGCCTTCTTTTACAATATGCAATCACGCTTGGACAAATAACCTATACTGATCCTCACTGGATCAAATAAGAAATGTTTGAAAATATTTTGAACACTTAAAATATATAAAGCGTATTGATCCCACTCCCGCTGTACATGAAGGCGGACAAGATTACCAACTTTTTTCCTTCTCGTTTCTTCAGTTCCATCAACTTGGAGAGAATGCACAAATTAATGAATGAATAGTTACGCATTTGTTTCATTAATTAGAGGTCAAACACTTGTAAGCTTTACATCAGTCAATTGTCAAATTGTTAAAAGGAAATGTGTAGTAACGTACCGTTGCCTGACAATGCTCTGAACATATGATAATAGACCGACAAAATAACATATAAAACACAGGAAACAATTATCTTTCCAAAATGAAGATATTACACTGCGTCGCCAGACTTTCGTGATTGGCGGCACCACCGATGATGTCGTAATGCTACCTCAGTTTAAACTCCCATGTGTGCGTAAGTTGCACCTCATGTGTCCTGCGTTCGTGCAAAGCAATGGGAATCCTTTCTTTGTCACTTCATAAAGGTGCCGTCCTGGGGGAGGGGTGTCCCCCTCCCCTTTGATAAATGTTTGTTAATTTAATGTTGTTTAGATGCAAAAATGGTGCTATCTTTGGGACATTTTTGGAGCTAATCATATACGGCTGAAAAGTGTCCATAATTTAGTGAATTCTAATTTGAGTTTGTTTTGGGTGAAAGAGGAGATTATTCTAAGAGAA
>WURT03078714.1:0-13143 GCA_009936505.3 Holothuria glaberrima | reverse complement strand
ACACTTGAGTTTTTCATACTTTATTTTCGTTCTTTTTAAAATGAAACCTTTATTCAAATCTTTAAAATATCTTGCCGTAAAAGAAGAGAAAACAGATAGGAAAATATTACGGTCATGAAAGAATGAATATTTATTCGTTGGCCTTGGGTAGAGTGCATGCTAATGTGATTGATAATGCAGTTAACGTGTAAAGTACCCAATCTGTTAGATTTTCTGGTATACCTGATAACACCAGGTAGTTGTAAGCGGGTATATCAGTATCTGGTTTTGCTCATACCAACAGAGCATAACTAGAGTAGGGTTGGCATTTTTTTGCCACAGGTAGTTCTTACTGGAAAAAATGTCATGGTACTAACAGGGTTCTGCCAAAAAATGGAAAAAAAGGTAAAAACCTTTTCTACTACACTGAATAAAATGTTGCTGAAACGACTTTTCATACTTGTTTTCAAAGTCTGAGGATGGAAGTCATTTTTATGCATCAAGATTTACTGTTTTAGGCAATATTACAAACTATGTGGGAGTCTCGATGTGATTGTTTCATTGACTATGGCCACTTTTTGCCAACTTTACATGGTTTTAATATTAAGTGTACATATTTACAGTAATGCAGACAAATAGGGAAGGAAACTCAAGGAGTAATTTAAGGATTCATTTTTAGATTGATACGGAACTCTCCTGACAATGGGCCAGGTGGTGGTTGCTAACCCCACTACTGAATTTCATGGGAACCTGCAGTTGTAAGGGTCCTACAATAACTCAATGCCTTATATTGACCTCCAGTGTTATTACATTTTGTACAAATTTGAACCATCCACCTTTGTACATTAAAAAGAAGTAAATAAGGTGCTGGCTATCAAAGTTTATTTCATTCACACATTACTTTTTTGTGGTTTATAAAGTTTTTAGAAGGAAAAGAACATACAGATCTATTAGTTTAAGCTTTACTACAGACAGCTCACCATTTTGGATCTATAAGACTTTACACAAAAATTTCACAAAGCTTTAAGACCCATTCCCCAAGGAGGAATCAACTGGCCCATGGTGACACAGAAGAAGGAATCTACATAAGATGCCAACTGAGTCTAGGTGAGCCACTGAAAAGGGCCTTAAAGTTTCAACAGTATGATTATTTAGTATAAGTAGCAAAACACACAATTTTCTCTTTCTCTGCATGGCAGCAGACCCAACAGTCTTTACCTGAATCTCCAAGTAAAAGTGATGGTGGTTGGAAAGACTTGATATCACTGACTGAATAAACATTAAACGTTGGCGTATTTCCATGAACTTTAAGGACTTTCCTCTTTGTAGCTGCCTTCCTTTTCTTTCGGCCTGTTCGCCCAGTCTCTTGGCTGTCTGCCTGCTGAGAGTACAACATAACATCTATGTTAGTATAAAAGCCAATAAAAAGGTTGATCATTTTGAGACAATCACTCTCCTTTGGGGGATTACTGCATTTTTTAATTGAAGACTAATGGAGGCAATTTAATTATTTTGTGTTTAAGTGTCAAATTTCGAGGACAAAGACTCTAATCATAGTCTACTGTACAATTTTGTAATCCTCCTAATCCCTCATCATCTGGCAGATTGACCCCACAGCCACAGATGTTTAACCTTAAGGTAACTTCAAAGGATATAAACAGTAACCCCAAAATTGTTTTGAAGCAACAGCTACATAAATCTCACAAATATCCTCCACAGTCACTTCTGGTACACAAACCTTTCATGATATTTCACAAGATGTAACATTCATGCCATATGATACTCAAGAACAATTCATTAAAAGAAGGGTCTAAGCTCACAATCAGGTTTTAGTATGTTAGAAGGGTACTTATTCTAAGCAATCTGATGAAATTTCCATTGGAATCCAATGTGTGGTTCTCAAGATATCAGCAGTTAAAGTTGTTACATTTTCAACACAAAGTGAACTTGAAGCAAGCACATAATTATGACATCATAGCCTTACACTAATGAGCAGTCTTTTGTTTTTCTATAAACTTTACAACCAATTTAAAGTGATATAACCCCTGCTTGCCTCATTTAGTAAGTTAGACACATGAGATTTAACGACTTTAGTCACCTCTTACGACAGGCTGAGAATACCGTGGGCATATTCCACAACCCCCAACCCACAGGGGGCTGCTTGCCTCAAGATCACATGGGGTCACAAATGTAGTACCTGCATTTGCTGATATCTGGAGTAATACTGTACATGTCCGATCTGAACTTTTAAATAGGATGTGCTACATACCTGGGTACACTAATTCAAAATGAGGTGACTGATTTTACCTTTAAAGGACCAAGTGCTCTCTTTGTCCAAACAGTCAATGAGCCATTTTACATTTGGCCCTCACCCCCTTCACAATGTAAGAATTAGCTGTTTTGCACAAGTCTCCTTTACAGCTATTGTGAGTGTACTTAAACACAGCACAGACGTTAAATACTATGTTCATAAATGGTGCCCAACATCAAATGTGTGGGTGATTTTGAGGGAAAGATGTAACACTTTTAAACAAGAACTTTGCTCTTCTTGTCTCAATGGAGTTCTCAAAACCTTCCAAATGTCATTTAGTTGACTGCCAAGTGCCTATAATTGATAGGGATGTCAAAGTAAGAGATATTGTACATACTGCAATATTGATTGTAAACAACCTAGCCTACTTAAGTGCAAATTACTACAGTACTTTCATAGCAATAAGTTCCTGTAGATCCACCTACAGCTACAGTACAGTACCCTGCATAATATGCCTCTATCAAGGAGAGGCAACAGGCAACAATACAGGTGTCAGGTGTACCTTCCATACACTAACATTGTGGCTATTGTCCAACTGTACGGTAAAAAAATTATCTCAGCTAATTTTTCTGACCACAACCAACCAATCAGTAGTGCAAAACATAAATTAATTAAAAAACTAATAAAAAAAAAAAAAAATTAAAAAAAAATGACCTTGTAAAATGGCCTGCACATGGATAAGCACACATACATACTGTAGAGTACAGCTACGTACAGTATGCCATAGTAATTTTACAAGAACTGCTTTCTTACAACAAAGCCTGCAGACAATGTAGTTTGGAAACTTGAAAGAAAATCCCTTTCTCTACATGAAAAAAATATTGGATTGAATGAAAAGCTTTTTCTGTTTTTTGGCAGTAAGGATATAGCCTACAGTACAACAGATCATTGGCTGTAGGATAATTGACACTGTTGACAGAAAAACCATAATAAATTTGCAGAAGAATATGATGGTTATTGTACTGTAGTTCTTTAGTTTTTGTTACAAATGTACATAACTTGTGGATTCTTGAGAACATGGCATCTTGTGGAGCCTTAGCCCACTTTCATTGTTACAAATGGGGCCATCAAATTATGCAAAGTGACCCCTTACAAAGTCTCTCCCTACAATGCCTCACCCTCATCAAAGTCGGCCCCTCACCAAAGAAAAAGTCACTCCCTAGCAACCTGACCCCATACAAACTCACCTCTTGACCAACTAGCTACAAGACATACTGTACAGTAGTCCCCCTTCTAAAAAGCTGACCCCCAGGTTCAACAAATCTCCCCCTCATTTGATAACACCCAAAAATGGCCACAAATATCCTTTCAATAATGCATGCAGTCAATGAAAAGTGGCAAACGAATGCTTTCAATGCACATTCAATGGGTGTGGAGTTTTATATTGTTCTTACAGGTAATTCTGCTCTAAAGGGGTAATTCAGCATGTGCTTTTTGCCATGATGAAACTTTGGAAAAATGGGTGTGTGTATATACATATATATATATGAAAACAAAAAGCGAAGTAAAAAATGATACACGCAACCTAATATGTCTATATATATATATATATATACTTTAGTGATCTTATAGTTCATCCTACTGTACTTGAAGGACCACAAAGGGATAATGGACAATTTTATCAATGTTCAACTTATATAAAGGCTGTTTTTAAACTTTTGGGGAAATCTGGGGCTATTTTGCCCTCTTTTGTCACCTACGTGACAAAAGATGTTGTGCAATATGATGTATTAAGCAAGACCTTTAAAAATGTAATTGATGCAATTTCTTTGTCTTCATTTATAAATGTAATGTACAAAATGAATGTTAAATGGATATTTGTAGGCACAATAACACCAAAAAATCGTATCAGCAATTTGGGGTAAAATTTGGAGTTTTGTCTGTCCTTAGGATGTTAAATCTTACTAATTGACATTATAAGTATTAGAAAAGATTTCCAGATCTAAACATATGATGTAACACTTGATCATTGTTATGTAAAGTATAAAAAAGGAAATTTAGCAGGAAACACATCATAGCTGATTGCAGAGTATGTGATGTAATGTTCGTAACATTGTCTGTCCCCAAATTGTAATGTAAGTGTTCTGATCTACAGTATCATGTTTAAAGGCCAATAGGATACAAATTTCTAGAGAATATGATAAAACTGCATCAGTTTGCAGAAGGCCATACTGTATTTGTTACTAATTTGTGTGCTTTCCTCTATCTTTCTGCACAAAACAAGGATCTGAGAGCCTTGAAGGTGATGTCTGTCCCATGTTCGGCACGTTACCATGACAGAGAATGGATTGATGTTTAGTAGCAAGTCACAATATGTCACATCACAAAATTACCAATTTGTCACAGGCAAGCCAATATTGTCACATATTTTTAGCGCTTTTTGAAACTCCAAGTCACATTTTAGGGAGGTGGGGGGAGGGGGTAAATCACTGTTGAATTTTATAATAAAAAATATTTGAAGCAAAGGGCATACTGTACAGTACCTAAGATTTTTCAATAGAGGGGTGCAAGGTTTGATTGATCATTGTCCTGAGGAGAGGGGTTCCCCCTCCCCTTTGGAAAATTTTTGCTTTTGGAAGAGGGCTAAGAAGCAAAATAATGCTATATTTTACACATTCTAAAGCATTTTCTCTTTTGCCTCAACCTTTTTTCACACATGACAGCCAATGGGGGTGGCACCTTTTGCGCCCCCTGGATCTGTCACTGAAAGCTACAGTAATTGGACACTGCTCAACAATGCTTTCAATGCTATATGGCAATGTAGAACTGTTCCATATGGTAAAAGTGAAGCCTTCTCTTTGCTGGAACAGGTCTGGATGAACAAGGCAAATAAAGATTGATGTTACTGTTGTACTCATTAAAGCCATTCAAGAAGGCAAATGATCAGACAATTTTGAGTTCAGCCAGAAAGGATAAATCAGGCTCTGACAAAGTCTGTTGACTCATCAGCCGATGAATTTCTCTGTTTATAGCCTATCACACAGGGTGCTTCTGTCTGGTCAGTCATCATCACTTGATTTGCGAAATTAAGACCATAAAGGTCCATGACCAATCTTAGGACTAGAACTATGGGTATTCTTTGAACAAAGCAAGGACATGTACTAACCATGAGTTCAGTGAAGATTGACATCCCCGGAAACGAAGAAAGCAATCTCAGGAACTGTTGACAGTGCTGCATAAAGCTTAGGGTAGTACAGCCCCTTCTGGAGTTAAATGTACCAACCTAATTAACTTGGGTAGTGGTGCTGTCAAGGCAATGGTGGTGACCACAGCAAGAATATTTTCTATTCATGTTATGTCACAGTATTTTATCTTTTGTCACAACTTGTCACAGGGTTCTTAAAATGTCACAGAATTTCAGGCAAGCAAATTTTGTCACAGAATGTCACCATGTCACAGGGGATCATCCATTCTCTGCCATAAACTAGCCTTTAATATACTGTATATTAATATAGGTACATAGGGACATGTGTAAACTATGAATGTATCACATTTCATCAATTTACAATTCACTAAAGAGTAAAACTTACGGTATGTCACAATGCACTCAAGAGTTTCAAGTGCTTATTTTTCTTGAAAATAGTTTTGGTAATGTTCATAACAAGGACATACATGTCTGTCCTCGTTACGAACATTAACCTACCACAAATGCGTTACATTAATGTATGTATAATTCTTGTGAATACAAGGTTCATTCATGTATATTTTTCTGCTTAAATCTTTCTTAAACAGTTTCCATGTCTGTCCCTGTTTTGAATGTTACCAAGTACACCTACTACCAGCCAAAAAGTGAAGATACAGTAAGTGATGAATACTATCTTCCCACTCTCAGAAAAAAATTAAGACTAGCCTACCAATCAAACTAAATAGTAGGCCTACGACCAAAATCTTATGTTGGAGGACTTTTATTTTCACTATCTTTGTCACACTTTTATACCCCAACAGTGTGGAAAGACCCTTACAGTATGTATACCCAGGTCACAAAGGTAATACAGTAAATAGGACTACTGTGTGTACGTAGCCTTCACTACAATGATTGTAATACCAATGACATACTGTATGTGTAAGTGTAGCCTAACAATAGACCTAACCCAGTGAATAATGGGACGAAATATTACTGCTTTTGGAAGATTTCATCCAAAATCTTCCAAAATCGTCCTATTATATACATTCCAGTATCTCTGCCTGGACTGTTCTAGGATCGAATTAATGAACAGAGTTGAAAACCTTCAAGGTCTCTTTGTGTTATGGAAGATGCAATTAAGTTTGTCCTTCAGCTGTAAGAAGCAATAATTGAGGTAGACAATCCCTATTTTGTAGTTGAAGTCGGCCGTTTATGCAATTAAACATTCCTTTCTTATTGACCTTGAAAAATCCTCCACAAGCAACAATTTTTCTGACCAAATCGCCCAAAAGGCTAAGGACGAAACTGGAAGATAAAAAACATCGTCCAAAATCTTCCAAAATCGACCCATTTTTCACTGGGAAGTTCCAAAAAGAGGTACTCATACTAATGAACTACTGTGAAGCTAAGTGGTTCACTTCACCTTTGACCCATAGATCTTATGCCAAATAAAAAGGGGTTGCTTCAAAACAGCATTCTGGGAAGGATTATTCGGTGAAAAGATGACAGGAGTACAGTAGATCGTAACCAGTGAGAAGTCTTATCGTAACAATGATGGATCAGAATTTTCCTTCCCATGATGCTTCATGACCTCCTAAGTCCTATCTGGCCCACTGGAGTTCGGGCTCTTGAAAAAATCCGCTATACCTTTTCACCTTTTGCCTCAATCAAATTATTATTCTTGGCGCAGCTAATAATAATATAACCTTTTATATTCACTACGTTACGAATGGTACACATGGTATTAGATTGCTACCAGAAAATCCCATGCCTGCCCCTTCCCTCCGCCTCCAACCCATCCACTTGGTACCAACTCTACTAGACTCAGCACTGAGACACTTGATTTTCTTACAAAATTAGTGTTTTCGCGATTGCGAATCTTACGAAAGTATCAGAAAGAGGATAGAACTTCGCATTGCTGCAACTTCGTGTTTCTCCGGAATCACGACAATCCGGACGAACAATAATTGTGGAACATATACCGTTGAATAAAGCCAGCGGCATGTCATAAAGCAAAATAAAACCGAAGATGCAAGCGCTCATGGGGCGCAAGGTTTTATGAAAAAATTGTTGCAGAAAACAAAGCACGTTCATCTTTGACGGCCTTTGAGATCATTTCATATTTTGGTCAATAATTGCTAGCGGCATTTTGATGCCTCTGTTCACAGATAGTATAACTTGCCGTTCGATTTTCCAAAGTGCTGGAGGGGCAAAGGTCTGCACGAGTGTGACCCCCTCCCGGTGGTTAATATCATTAATGCACTGCTTTTGCTTGCACAGTTATTTCGATTCGCCTAAAATTTCCAACTGAAAATTTCTGTCACGACAAAAGTTCCGTAGCATAGTTCCACTGTTTTCATGCTTTTAGAATATTTCTCAGACCCACTTCGAAGTTCTAATCCAGTACACGCTCCTCTTCCTAGCCATTCGCAAGATACCGCAATATGATCAGCTTAATGGGTTTTTTTTGTTTGTTTGTTCGTTTGTTTTTTGTTTGTTTTTTTTTTTGCGTGTTTGGAAATGGCCCGGACAGGAACGGAACACTAAGTACAAAACAAAAACCGGGACAGGCGTGAACACAAAGGAAAACTATAAACATCACGAGGACCGCGGAGACGGGGAGGGAGCTACGGGGACTTTATCCCCCCCACTTTTTCTGCCATGGGCATTTTGGGAGGCCTTAAACTGGGCTGATAGGCTTTTATTTTCTTAAACATATTGGGCTGCTTCGATAATTATCCCCGCCCCCCTCCTCCCACTTCAAAACTGGCTCTGCAGTCCATGGACCAGACGTGAACACAAAGGCAAAACTGTTTATATTGGACTAGCAAAGGACATGTTTCATGAAGTAACTATTTGCAACATGATCCGCTAAGTACATGTATGAGACTGCCGGCAGTTGAGTAAGGAGTATGGTAAAGAATAGATATGGTTTTCGCTGCCAAGCCTGCCAACTTTTTTGATATGAAGCCAATGTGCTTCTCCGCGATCTCTTGCAAATGCAGACTGTTCATTGGCTTACTGCACTGTATAACTCCCTGATTCGTCAATTCACGTATGACGGTCTCTATTGTTTACAACACTGCGCTCGACACTGTTATTAACAGGTGCGATCTCCCAGGGACCTTTTCAGACCTGGGAACTGTCAATCATAATAACACTTCACAACATTTGAACTTTGTAAGTGCCGATGCCTTTGATCAACCCTTTGCGCAGTAAGTGGGACAGGGTTCAATCTTTCGGAGACAGGTATAATTTCTCTGAAAACTGCGCCTGATTGTTAGGAGGCTTCTTGGCCTTTTCTGTTATTAAACTTTTTTTCTTTTTTTGGTGTGAATGGTGAGATTAATTTTTTCATTTCTTTACTACAAGGTGAAGTACATTAATTGTTCACTAGCTGTGAACATGGGGTAAGTAGAGGTGTGTTCCATTATAGCGTAGTAGGCTGGTGAAGAGGGGTTTGCGGGAGGGAAATATGCCCAAGAGCTAGGGGCCTAGGAAGCTGCATCCTCTGGGGTGTCGAAAATTTTTCTTTTCTGGAAAAATATTGGCCCAGGTAACTCTCTTGCAATACGTCTTTTTCTCGGGACAAAACGATCCATAGTCCTAGTAAGAAAAATGGTATTCCTTACGCACACTTGAATGGGACGTCGCGGGGCTTTGCTTCTGGTGGGAGATTTGAGGATCGGGTTTAGAAAACTTCACCATCTTCTCGCACACTTTATTGGATTATAGTTGGATTACTGTACATACTTTGCCGTGTGGACTCAGACTCTGCCTCCGTGTTTCTTAACGAGGGTAAGTTTAAATTTTATAACAACTAACGTTAGCATTTTAAGCAATCTCAGCTTAGCAGTGAATTGTGAAATGGTACGTAACTTGCACAAAGTAGAAAAGTCCATAGGCCTTTTGAAAATGGCCTCTCAGGAAGGGTAAACACCAACTAGGATAGGCCTATCATATTTTGAGGGATATTAACCAGGGGACGTTGTACAGACAAAATCCAGAGACCCCATCAAAAAGGGGCACTCGATATAAGCCATCACTGGTAAATGATAAATTATGGCCGTTGGGGGACGTAATGAAATTCCAGTTCCTTCGGGAAGAAGTAGGTGTCCTTGTTGATAGGCCTATATTCTTCTACTGAACACACGGAGTAAAGTTGTGGAGTGCAAACATAACCTCTAGTGCGAGATGCAACTGCCTTTTGATGTATATTAGGGCCGACTTAAAGAAGGGAATCGGTCGTTTTTAATTCCAACGTATTAACGCAAATCAAGGTGGAATTTCAAAAGTATGAAAACATAACGTGTGTAGGTAAACATCAACGCCGTCATGAGAATGGGACGTTGAACTTTGTCCGAGATGGCCTGCATATGTCTACTCTACATAAAGTCCCCTCCGTACGGTTACAGATCAGCACTCTATCGTGAATTTGTGCTGAGAACCCGCAGACAGACCTCCCTTCCCTGTCAAAATTTTTTTGTGGGTTGACGTTATTTTTATCGATCCGTAATCATCGCAGTGTACTTCCAAGGTTTAAATTCATTCACACACTCACACCCATCATAACCCTGCAGTTTATCACTTTTTCCGTATGCCTTATACAAACTAGGTCTTCAACCAGATTTAACGCGATAGGGCAGATGAATTGTATGTCTTCTGACCACCGCAAAAAGGAACAACATAGCCTATGTAAATAACCGCAAGACTAGCAAAAGTCAAATAAGCTTCCCCAATTCTGACTCGCATTGTCAATGGCTGGAGTATGTCTACATACAAGAGCGCTGACTTTGAAAACCACAAATATGTTAACGATTTTCATGCAGTCCCATCCCGTTTTGGGAACATTCGCAATCGTGTTTTAGAAAAATACTCCAATTTATCATCACAACAATCTGTAGAGGCATTTTGGTATGCTTGCTGTCGATCGGGAAAGTGATGTTGAAATATCGATGAAAGCGGGAGTTTTGTAATTTCCAATACTGTGAGGGTGAGTCGTGAAAAAGTAACTTTGCAAGGAATTTATCTAAGTTGTTAAACGACAAAAACACACTGTAGACTTCAGCTCGATGCAAACGAAGCAAGTTGTCCACCATACTCTTTAATACTGTATAATGTTAACACAATTACAGTATACTACTCTTTACAACAACAATGCGGAAGACGCACCATACATCACTAAGCCGCCTTTTTTTTAAAGAAAACATGAAAAATTGTGTAACTCCACTGGCCCTCTCTTAAACGATAATTTATTTTAAAAACGCAAAATTATCATTTTAAAATGAAACAGAAAAACAGAAAACTAACAATGATTTATAGCTACGAGGGTGCAACTTTTAACAGTTGTGCCTTCACGCTTTCCTTCCGTTCTCAAATTTAAGAAAACATTCTTTCTCAACACTGAAACGTAGAGTGCTATATACTTTGATCCAACTCGAAGCATTTTGTCTCATAGATTAAGCAAATCAGTACTTTTTGTGTTGAATGATATTGTATACGACGATTGTGACTGCATTTCCAAGATGAGATACCGTAAAGTACATTTTCACTATTCCTAGATGTAACCAACACTTGAAGTTTCGCTTAAAAATTGTCATAACTGGCACTCTGAAGAAGCGTTATTTGTTAAATATGAAGTATCATGCAGCAATGAAGAAATATGTTGCACAAAGGTTGCTACTATCTCCTCACCGACTGACTCAGTGACTTTTTTGCCAACGCTCATACTTTCGATTTTGCGAACCTGTTGTCAAAACGGCTGGGAAAAATTAGTTAAACCTAACCCTAATACTTCATCGATACTTATTTAACAAAACCGCAAATACTGCATGTAAACACGTAGACGGCTTGTACGCGGTGTGTACGAGGTGTCAATGAGACTTTAGCTTGTCTTCTTGATTCAACTTGTTTGTACGTGTTTAAACGTTTTTGTACATTTCTCGGCGCGTAGACATGTCCAGTTGCACGTGAGCTGTACTGTACATAGGTAATACTGTGTGCCGTTTGACGCAACAATTACAGTGATCGTTATATTTGGAGAGCTGTAAATTTGGCAATTTTTGTGAATATCAATGCTGATATTTTAGGCAGGAACTTACAGAAATGTGTGCTTTGAGGAATTATTAAGTTGTTTGCAGAAACCTGAAGTGTATTTTAGCCCCGTTTTCAGTTTTCAAAGAAACGGTGGTAGTAAGGGGTCGAATGACAAAATTTTACCGATGCCTATTATTTACCCATTGTGCGATAATCCGCCCAATGTCAATTAGTCCGATGGCTATTATCTGAACAGATAAGGTTTGTAACTTGCAGCGTGCCCATGCGGGACACACGTTGCATCTTGCAAGAGAAAATATATGTCACAGAAGATCACGGAAGCTTATAATTGCTGTCTATATCTGAAACCGAAATCTACGGAAAAGGAAAAGTTGAAAAGAGCAAAAAATGGAGTATGAAAAGTGGAAAACACAATTTACCGGTAATTTAAGGCTCTATGTACGTATCATGGTGGGTTGGAATGTTGCGCACTTAGTGAGTAAATTCCGTGTTGCAGATTTAAAACAGCAAAATAAATAAAATCTGCTATGCAACTGGATTTTGGCAACTCTTTTCTATAACCTGCTTAACCGATTCCTCTTGATAAGCAAAAAATTGGTGAAATATTGGCAGGTTTGTTAAGGGTTCCTTCATGCGACTTTGAATCCAGAGAGTGACGTATGCTGCGCACTGAAATGAAATACTTCGAAAATGAACTATTGACACCTCCCCAGTGTCACTAGATATGACAGACTGATTCTACGACGAAAATAATTGTGATTGTGCAGCAAATGGCTCCCACATTTGTGGCTTAAAGCCCCCAAAATCTGGACTAAACTTCTCGAGGTTTTGTCCGTGCCCACTTTTAAGCACATGTAGCGACACGTTTGAGAAGTTCATGACAAAGGTCGTAGGTTTGCTACGTTTATTTTGACTTTGTTTCATGTGACTGAAAATGAAACACAGTATGTTAAGCTCTTTGAAATTCTTCATAAACTTGTGCAGTGATGGGGTTTATGTGTTATTGTTAGGGGTGGGCAACATTGTATACTGCGCAACATGTATCGCGACTGTATAGGCCTAGGCATAGGCCTACATGCATACACGTTTGATGTTTACTTCGGAGCTTATTCAGATTTTGTCTGGTTTCACATTGGTCAATTGTCAAATTATACTAGGCCTACATGTTTTAAAAGGAAGACAAAACTTAAATTCAACCTCAATGTTGCAAGAACATTTTGTTCAATCAGGGGCGCAATCAGCTTCTGTCATTAAAACTGTACACGATTGCATATAGCCTACGTGTGTGCACTCCAGGAAGTGTGTGCGCTCTGAATACCACGTGACCGTGACCACCGTTTTTAGAGAACAAAAACATCACTTCGAAACTAACAATAAATTGCCAGACCATCCGCCCTCTATAGACTATGCACTAACAAGTTACTGCCTTGGCATATGCCTAAATCAAATGTTTAGGAAATGGCAAAGTTGGACTTCAGCCCTAAAATTCTGCTAGGTGACTCCTGCAGTCTTCCTGACCATGAGTTAAAATCCCTCTTTTGATTTGACACCTCATCCTTGGCTCAAAACTACAGTGAAATGTTGTATACAGACCCAATATTACTGCATTCTGTGGCCCTACTATACCTCATTTGCAGACACTTGTGTGCTACATGTCCTTCTGTTTTTAGTC
>WURT03078713.1:0-31727 GCA_009936505.3 Holothuria glaberrima | reverse complement strand
TTATTATTATGAAGTGATGAGCTAAAATCAAATGAGAGCTGCTGGAAAAAAAGTCAGAAAGCTATACAATCACACATGTGATTTTTCTTTTTACTGTGACTTATGAGAAAGAAAGTGTTGTAATGATCAGATTTAATGATATATTAACAACCAACCTTTTTAACTTACAGTTTATAAGCATTTTCGTGCACGTTAGGAGAGCTAGATTATTCTAACCTTCAGCTACTGAAGGATGAGAACAACAAAGGGATTATTCACAGTATGAGTCAGCTGTGAATCTGGCACTCCAACTCCCTGATACAGCTTATTCAAAGTGGGAGTGGCTTGAATCCACACTCCAGTGTTTCTCTGGGCAGTGAATGTTGATTTCTCAGGCATGGTTGTCAGGTCCTATTGTTACTGTAACAAAATGAGGGGCTCAGCAATCCTTGATGATTTGAGTTCAAGCTCACATCCTTAGGTCTAATAAATCCCCTCTACACTCAGACAATAACCCTTGCTCTGAAATCAACCACTGTGGCAAGCTACTTCTTTTCACACATGTCTGCCACTCAAACTGGTTACTAGGGAAGGTTATTGTTATTCGAAACGTCTGCCCTCTGCTACTAGCTCAGTAAGCTGAATGTGGACTGAGCTGGCTTCAACAAAGTGTGCACAAGGTGAGCAACGGCAAGCAATTTCATCTGACAGTAGCCTTCAGATAGAATTGGCTAAGGACCCTTATTCCTGAATAGTGCAATTACGTGGTACAGGACTTTGTGAGAATGTCCGGGAGAATATATTCAAACACTTACTCTGTCTGTCAAAAACAAAGGTTAAGAAATTTGGTCCTAAAGGTACAAAGTAAAGTATAATTGTTGAGAACATAAGAGTTTCTTTAACATCACTTGGTCATCCTACCGTTGATGTTATGGATTTATTGAGAAATAATTCACTATTGACCGATTCATCTAAGACATGCACTGAATCACTGTGAAAAAGCAAACTGTCTAAAACGAAACTATGACGAAATTTTATCGACCGCAAATCAAGCGAAAAATGTATTGTCCTATAGAAGCATGGAGGAAAAGATTTACTCGTGTATTAATGTTATCACAGACAAATGGAACAGGGAGATTTGTAAGGGGAGAGGTCGTCCACCCACGCCATATGCAACAAAACTATGAAAGAGGAGCAGGCATTGCAAAATACTGAAGCCGTGTTGAAGAATGCACAAATTATATAAGACATAGACCTTTAAATTACTGTTGGCGCTAGGGGACAGGCTCCCGTCGAGGGTTTTTCTCGAAAGGGTGTTCCCGTTATAGAAAAATTGAAAATTCCTAGGGGAGAAGAAAAGCATTGTCATCAACATAGAGTAAAGATGAATGTTAATCTGACAGTCGATAGTTCTTAAAGGGAAATATTGCGTTTGAAAAGATATCACAAAATGACACTAGAGTAATTCAATTGTGGTCTCTTCTCCTCTTGAAACATGAATCACACATAAATTGCAACAGATCAACACTAATCTCACGAAATATGGAGAAAAAGAAGCAACAATTTCCTCATCGAACTAGCTCATTATCGAACGATAAGCCTCGCCTACATTGCAACGTTTTGTATTACTGCATATTCATTTAGTAAGAGCGGTTACATGCACGGGTCGTATTTCCACTCATTGCGCAATACGTGTTGACCTTGCTTGCCCTTTGTTTCATGCTCACAACACGCTATCACAGCAGTTCCCGTACGGACTGTGCTGTAGTGTGGGATATATAGCAGTTTACCCAGGGAGATGCAGTGTCATCTTCCTGGTTCACCATACTGTTCAACTCCAATACAGTGAGCATTGTTCACAGGACGGTTTTACTTTATCTATTGAAGACTTAAACATAATTTTTTTGCGACGTGACGTCACAGGTTGGTCAAATTTTCGTTTTCTACCACTACTAGGGCCTAAACCGATAGTAGCAGTTACGCACCAAGAATCTCTTTTACATCTTACTGTGTCGAAAGCGAAGCAACTCGCTTATGACCAAAGACTACAATTCAAATTACAGTAACTTTAACTTTGTGAGTGTTATTTTAGTATACCAGGGAGGTGGTAAGAACCCCGTTGGTATACTAACTGTAGTTCAGCTCAGACAGTGTAGTGATAGTTCTCAGTAGTTCGTTATTTACGAACATTTTGTACATGCTGTAGAAGGCGTCTGTTATTGTCTAAAGTAGCGTAATAAAAGGATTTGATTGGTGAATTTCAAATCAGGGGGGACGAAGGTGTGGTTTTGCATGCATAATTGTTTAGGTGACCAAATTTGTCAGTTTTTACAGAAAGGTTAATTACTTGTTAATTAGTGCTCTCTGGGTGGATTTTTTTCCCAGTTACCTCTCTTTCATCGAACGGGAACCGATCGTATGTAAAAAACGGATAGGTCAAATAAAAAGCCTCACAAACGCAATATTTCCCTTTAAAGTCGTTGGGGAGAAGGAAGCATGGTTTTATTTCATTTCAGTCATTTCCATTCATTTGTTTGATTCTCTAGCAACCTAACAACCTTAACATTACATATCTTCAAATGTAGTACATGGGAGATTGACTAGTAACATTTGTTTGGGGGGAAAGAAAGACAGAACAATCAGTACGTATTACCTAAGAATACTATAAAGCGTAGATACTAAATATCTTATGGAAAAATGCAAGATGGGGAAGAGAGAGAGATCACACAAACTCTTGTTAGTTTAACTAGGCAATCACTCCTCAAGCGAAACAGTTACACCTTTTACCCATGATATAACCACTAACAATCTATATCTCAACCAACCCTACCCACTCTATCCCATCCCAACCCACTTTATCCCATTCCACTCCACCCGACTTATCCCACTTCACCCCGAAAAATGCCAACCTATTGCTGACATATGCAAGTGATACAAATTCTAATAAATGCTTAGAAAGTACCTCTGAAGGTAATGTATGAAACAAGCTTTTGTAAAAAATAATGCAAGATTTAGGTGGTAAAGAATTCCACAAATTAACTAAACGATTTCTCAGGTTTTTTGAGGAATATTTTGCACGGAAAACGGGCAAAGATTTGAGCCTTGTCGACAACTGTTGTCATGAATTTGGGTGTTGCAGGTGAAAAATCTTTAAGCTTTTCAGGAACATTTGAATTTTGCATCTGAAAATAAAACTTCAAATACAAAGATTGAAAATAATTTCAGTAACTAAAGAGAAGAAAATAAATGATTGGTGTAAACATACCATGTCGACCAACAGTTGTGACGGGTAGCCTTTTCTGCAGCAACACCAGTTTGTCTTATTTAGATTTGGTTTTTCTTGACCAAACCACAAGACAAAAAGTAAAACTTGGTAATATTAAACTAAAGTAAATGCCAAAAAATTGTCACTTTTGAAAGTATCCCCAAACTTTGTGAGACAGCTGTAGAAATGACATAAATGTGGTCGCTCTATGAAAGTTAAGATTCAATCCAGACAACAAGGAATTTAGTTTTAAAAGTGAAATTGATAGCTTTACCATTTATATGAACATTAAAATAAGACATGATAGGGTTTTTTGAACACCGTGTAGGTATTCGTATCAATGTTCAAGTGAAACAAATCATAGAATTAATAAAGTTCATCACATATATCATCTTGCAATTTTCATAATTTTCCCGAGACAATAAAACGCAGCGTCATTACAAAATAAAACAAGCGAAGAGGAAGTGGACACATTACTGACGTTATTCGTATATAAGATAAACAAGAAAGGTCCAAGTATTCATCCTTGGTGCGTCACACTTAGGATGTAAAGTTTTGGAGATTTTGTCTTTAAAACAGTAAAATGCTTGCTGTTGTGGAGGTAGCTTTTAAACCAAGAAAAACCACCGTGTCTTATTCTATAGTAAGAGAGTTTAGATTTCAGGATGTCATCCCAGAATAAAATTCTAGTCAACGAGTAATTGGTTTTCAGTGGTTTTGTCAGGTACCTGTTAAAACACGACATCAAATACCTTTATCTTTGACTGGAATTTAACCTGCTTTTAACTGGCTTTGTCAGGTACCTGTTAAATCCCAACACCAAATACCTGTTGTTGACTGGAATTTTCTCCTGGGGTCTCTGGTGTCAAATGCCTTCAATAAGTCTATGAAATTTCCAACTGTTGTAAGTTGTTTATCCCAAAATATTATAAAGTTTGCCTATAGCATCACCAAAAGCTTCCACCCCCCGATGATATGCCTTAATGAAAACCGAAGTTACCATCAAACAAAATATTGTTCTTATTAAGGAAGGATGAGAGCCTGTTGTATACAATGCATTCTTATATTTTGAGAAACCGATGAAACTAAAATAGGACGATAATTAGAAAAAAAAATTGGTTCCTCCTTTTTAAAAATGGTACAACTTCTGAAATTTTCAGTCTGTTAGGAAACACACCACTTGGTAGAGAAATATTACAAAAATGTGCTAATGGATCTGCAAGTAAGTGAATAACGCGTGGAATCATAGATAGTGTGAAGTTATCAGAGCTAGCAGCTTTATTTGGTAAGAGACAATGAGAAGCTATCTCAACAATTTAATTTGGTGTAACTGGTATGAAAAACAGAGATTAGGAGTTATCAGTACCAAGATTAACATTTGCACAAAAATTACACTGGATCTTTTCCTTAAGAAAAGACCAATGTTTACATTATAAAAAGGCATTAGTGTAGCTATACTTACAGGAGCTCATTTCAATTTTCACCTTCAAGGAACGAGTCTGATATGTTGCATTCGTTACCTTTTTTCCTGTTTTAATAAATTATTAATGACTGATCATGTTCGTTTATGGGCGTGTTGCAATCCTTTAAATTTCTTCGAATAGTTGTTTTTCTTTGCTATAAAACAATTAATTTATTTCTATACAGCCGCTAATTTGACTTATTGGAATCTGAAGGGATTTTAAAAGAAGTCCTAAAAATCTTTTTTTAAGTTTTAATCGATTTGAGAATTCCAGAAGTAATTTATGGATGCTTTTTACGATATTTATTTTCACTTGAAAGAAAGGAAAACAATCACCATGTAAAGACGGTAGATTTTCACAGAAATAGTCAAAACAATGATTTAAATTGTCTGCATTATGCACGATACTCTACCAAGTAAAATATGGGACGATTTTGGAAGATTTTGGACAAGGTTTTTAAGTCGCCCATTTTCTTCCTGCGAGTTCTGGACGATTTTGTAGGAAAAGTTACGGCTACTGGACGATTTGTTAAGGTTACGAACAAAAAAAATAAATTATTGCAAAATTTGCCGACTGATCCACTTTTTAATGGTGCTTTCTAATCAATAATTGCCTCTGAAGGATGAGTGACAAACTTTATTGTATCTTCCATAACACGAAGAAACCTTAAAGGTTTACGACCCTGCTCGTTGATATTGTTTTACAATGGTATTATCTAGGCAGCTATAGTGGAAATATGTATAATTTTCCTTGATGATTTTTAATGGCAGGACGATTTTGGAAGATTTTGGACAAATCGTCTAAAAGCAGCGTTTATTTGTCACATTTTTACTGGGTAGTCCATCCCGCTAACTCTCCCTACAAAGTTATCAATGTTACGATGAAAATAATTTCTAGCATTGAGACTTTTGTATGCTCCAGCACTTTGTATTAACCTCTTGCAAAATACCGGGGAATGATCGTTTAAATCAGTAAGTATTAAACGTGATAAGAATACATTACAACAAAGAACAGTGGTAAGGATTTTGTTAATCAGTATAGCAGATGTGGCTACCACTCTTGTTGGTTATGTTATTAAAGGATGAAAGCCACTTATATAATTGGTTCAAAAACAAAAAACAAAACCAACAAAATCAAAAGAAGACTCCTTTACAATAGCAACATTAAAGTCTCCCGTAGGAAAAGAATACTTACCTTCATCTCATGTGTTATTTCACCAAGACTACTATTGTGATTATCATGAAAAGTAAGTTACAACAGAACCACCGAGAGGCCCGTACACAATACCAGTAATAATATGTTTTTAATTTGCTTACTTCAACTTAAGTAAACTTTCGATAAAACGATGAACACAGAGATAAAAAAACTTACATAAAAGATAATACTATCCTTAACAAACAAACATACGCCACCTCCTTCCCTTGCTCGGTGCTTCTCAGAAAGAGAGAAATTACGAAGACCGATATGTGGAGATATGTTTCAAAAATTTTACCAAGTTTAAAAAATAACCAATTACAGAAACATCTCTCTTCAGAAATGACAGAAAGTCATAATGTGAAACATCTCTTTTCAGAAATGTCAGAAAGTCACGAATGTTGAAAATGGAAATTCTTGTTGTCCGACTCCTGCTTTTGAGGTGGAAAAGAGAGAAATTCTCATCAGAAGGTAATTCAAAGAATATTTCAATCGTTTAGAAATTACAAAACAATGATTTACGAGTAGAGTATTAGATATAATCCGCACCTAATAAGAATGTGGAAAGATTCATATCATCATTCTGAAATGTGCTAGTCTCAGCAGGAGTGTCCTGATCGCATATGGGGGTTTATTCCTGCAGTCGTAGGAAGGCAAAAAATAATTTTCACAGGACTGTACCTCGAAGAGGTTAAGGGGCACCCTGAATTACAGCGCAAACATGAAATTTTGGGTATTGTGTTGGAGTACTATGATCATTACAAAAAATAAAATAAGAACGTACCGTGCCAAAAATAATACACACACAAACACTATCTTCAACTCAAGGAAAATGTTAGTACAAAATAAAACGTTTTCTACACATTCTTATTAGGATCCAGCCTTGGTCCTACAGGTCGGTATATTCAAATAAAACGGGCTTATAATTACAAGTTCTTGTAGGCATTTAACGTAGCGATTTTTCGTTTCTTTTCTGTTCCACTCGGTGCCTTGGCAAGACCAGAAGCAAGACCTCCAATGTGTGTGTCCGAAGGCTTTTTCAAGAGAGCACAATCTCTTGCGGTTAGCTCCACTTGAATCACGATTCCAGATGACTTGAGTTTCTTTGGTGCATTCAGGACCAAGCGGAAATTTTTGTGAATTTTTACAATTACAGCCCGATGACCTTTGTTATTGGGGTTTACCTATCCTGTGGCATCTGTCGATGTAAAGTATCGAAAGTACCGCCTTTCTGGGGGAGTAGAGTCAGGGGCTTGCATTGGATTCGTTTGGGAGTTCAGCTCCATCCCCCTCCAGACGGGGTTCGAGAACGAAGTCCCGGGATAATTTCAAAATTGTGGGGACTAAGATGAAGTAATTAACAACATTCATTTACATTTGATGTGCACCAAACGGACCAAAAGTAGCAATGGTTTTGTTATGTGCAGAATTTCACCAGGGGCAAAACAATGTGATGAGGTCGTGGTGAGAAGAATGAGTCACTTCAGCCGTATTTGGTTTAGGAACAGGAATTTCACATAAGCTGTCATGTGGGTAGAAAGCATCATCAAAGCGTGAGGGCTGATGGTGACGATACATTCATTTTAAGATAGGTAGAAAGGAACAATTGTTGTAAAAGAGGGGGGTTGGGCCCTTTTCACTGAAGTTAGAATGAGGAACGATGCTTGAGGATATGAGTAGTGAATCACAAGTTGTCGCCCTTATGACTTACGCTCTTCATGCAATGGGTATGGAGTCTTCCGCTGTGTGGTGGATGGTCAAATAAATGAATTTTGGGAGTGGGACTTACCAATTTCTTGATGAAAGTTGAAGAAAAGTTTTGTCACTTTCCACTTCATCTGATAAGGAATGCCCCTAATACCACCGTGTGTGTTATTATTGTAAGACCAACTTCTTGAGAAAGCTAAAGGGGGAAAATGGTCTGAAGGGGGAGCCACCCTGCTCCTGCAGTATCCAACGCTGGTTATGTATTGCTCTCATCTTCATCTTCTTCCCTTTATCTGAAATCCTCTACTTAGTGATTATGCTCTGACTGGCTACGGTGGTGAAAGATTTAAATCCCCTTCCAACCGCCTTGAACACAGCACTGTCCCAAGGGCAAAAAAACTCTTCTTTTAAGAGTGACAAAATATGTTTTAAAGCAGGGAAAGTTTCAAACTTAGTAGCTGACCCCATGCAAATGAATCAGGTGACTGCACTTTTAAAGTAAGAAGGGTGCACCACTAAAGTACTTTTGACTGTGCAGACAAAAACAGTCCTTAGTCCTGTATTACCAAAACAGATGGTATAGCACACTCAACAAGGGGTGAAAAAACTACGGTAATACATGAAATACCCTTTAGTCTCCTCAGTTGGCCTTCTAGAAGTGTGCAGACCCCTTTAATATGTCCCCAGACTGAGAGAACAGATTTCAAGATATGAAAATGGCAAGTGATATGTACCATGAGGACAGTCGCAAATCTCATAACAACGACACACTTTACCTGTATACTTACTTGGCTGGAAGGAGACCCAAACACAAAAGGACCCATAATGTCGCAATTCTATGTACTAACCGTGAACAAGTTAAGCATACATTAAATTCATTGGAGACTTTCAAAAATATAGCCACATAGCCCTTAAAAAGGCAGCTCCCTAGATCGGTGCCGTTAACGGGTATGATTAAATGTGTGGTCAGAGGCAGTTTTTTTTTATACGGGTAAATAAAAAAATATAGAAACGACGCCCTTTGGTATCGGGCAAAGCCCTCAGAAGCTTTGATGTATTCCCGAAGTTTTGTACATTACAATATGATTAATTTTATCTTCTCTAAAAGACATTGGTAGGGCACTAAACAGACCAACTTGAAAATATCACAACTTAACTTTTTCAGTTATAGTCTTACTCTGTATGACAAACAACCGATCTGGACTGATGATGCTGTGGGGCTCGGGGCAAGAACGGTAGATTATTTTTAGGGTTTTCTGGAGCTTGGTAACAACAAACTCACCCATATTGTCCTAAAAGAAGTAAGTATGGAAGAACCAGCACTCAGAATGCCTGAAGCGCGTGTCCAAAACAGGTGGGGATATAGTACGTAGTACGAACTGATACTATTTAAACGGAACACTAGCATGAGTTGGTACAGACCGTTCCGAGAAATTTTAACAAAAATGCCTACCAGATTGCAGAGAATGGCACTTACCAGGGTTTTTATAGTTTCAATTGAACATTCCAAATTTTCAAATCTCAGGTTTTTGAAATTTACATTATTAGCCAAATTTACACTTTAAATAACTTTGGTGAGAAAATGTTTGAATTTTAGGTTACTTTAGTGGTTGTTTATACAGTACTTCAAGTTAATCATACCTAGAAATTCAAATGGCAAAAGAACCTATAACTGTTTAAACTATTTTGTTCTCTACACTTCTTCCATGGTAACGTCTCCGCGATCATACATGTAGACTGGCAAGGTGACCGTAATTGATAAGTGGAAGATATCAGGGGGCTACACTGTGCCCTATTTCGACACCCATTTTATACTGAATTCTATCTGAAAGAACTTTGTACCAAGAAAAGAAATTGACACAACTGCAACGAGAGTTTCAAATTTGCCCAATAGGTCGTTTTTGTCAACTATGCAACGACGAAAGGTAGAGGGGGCTTTTTTCGAAGATAGTCAAATTAAATTGGCAAGTAACCTCAGGGGAAAATTGTTTCCATAAATTCTTGTTCCCATTTTGCCAGAAACGGCACATTCCGTGCCTTATAACTTGCATCTTAACAATATTTATTTTACAACCTCGGACGTTTATGCAGATCTTTGTGATAAAAAATATACCTTGAACATTTCGTTGTTAGGAGACTTTCCCTGCTGTCCCATCGCTGCATACGGCCATGTTTGTGTTTGTTGGGGGACAGGGTCAAGAAATTATTGAGAGAATAATATGGAACGGCACACGGTAAGGACCCGTAGGGGATGAAGACACAACTAACCAGTGCTTGCTGGAATACAAAGCCTTCTGAAGAATTTGGGAGGATAATGAACTGTTGATAACACTACCGAACTAAACAATTGAATACAACGTTTACTTGTGTTCTATAAAGGGCTAACGGATATGTAATGCTGATGCCGATGATACGGGATCATCCAGAAAGGAGTTGGGGAGGGACTGGTTGTTGATTTCTCAGGTGGGGTGAAAACCGGCTTGCATGATGTATTTTCAGAAGAACTTGAGACAGGGATGATGGATTATTTTTCATATTTGGTGTATAGATGTGTTTTTTTATGAGACAGATAACCATTTGGGTTTGTTGGAGGTTGAAGGTTAAGGTTACATTTTGTACCATTAATAATAAATAATGGAAATTTATAATGCGCACACATCCGCAAAAAGCGCTCATGGCGCATGCAGGGCTCAAAAGAGAACCATAACAAAACACAAAAATACAAAACAAAACAATAACTAAATGAGTTCCTAAGAAAAAGCAATGTCCATCAAATGAGTTTTATGCCTAGATTTAAAAGTCTGTAAAGTTGAACTGAAACGAATACGTTCAGGAATCTTGTTCGATAGGTAAGGAGCAGCAGCAAAGAAAGATCTGTCACCCCAGGATTTCAAAGTTTTCGCATCAGCCAAGAGATGTTGTGAAGCAGATCTCAAACCGGAGCGTGTTTGGGCGAAAACAAGCAGTTCAGTTATGTATAATGGAGTTAGGTTGTTTATGGCACGATTAGTGAGGAGAAGTATCTTAACCTGAATCCTGAAACGCACAGGAAGCAAGTACGGATCAGACAGGACGGGGGATATGTGCATGGATACCTCAGTACAATTAACGAGACGAGCGGCGGTATTTTGTTTCAATTGAAGTGGAAGAATTATTATTGGGGAGTCCCAGCGAAAGGGCATTTCACATGTCGAGACGGGAGGAAATGAAAGCGTGTACTTACTGTTCCGTAGCTTGTTAGTTGAGATATTTTCTGATTTTGCCAAGGTTCCTACTATTGTAGCTGCACGATTTGATAGTTGCATTGATGTGTGATTCCATAGGCATTTTTAGGTTATGCACTAGGTCAACTGGAGGGATATTTGAGTCACCAACTTTAAAATGAGGGACGTTGATCCTCCTTAGATTCACCGGGGAACCAAAAAGAATGAACTCAGTTTTATTGTAATTAAGTTTTGGATAGTTAAATTTCATCCAGTCACGAATCTCATCAACACATTCATCCATGCGATGGAGGCATTTTTCTGCCTCCTGCTGTGTAGCTTCGAAGGAACAATAGATTTGAGTGTCATTAGCATACACATGATAGTTTTGCCCATGTTTTTTAATGAGATTTCGAACAGGGGATGTGTACACAACAAACCATTGAGGGCCTAACACTGAGCCTTTCGGCACTGAATAATTAAGAACTACTGGTTGCGAGAAGTAATCACGAATGCGTACACATTGCGATCGGTTATGAAGATATGATTTGCACCAATCCAGAGCAGTACCACCAATCCCTTTCTGGTATTGCAGCCTGTGAAGAAGGATTTTATGATCAACAGTGTCAAATGCAGAGTTGAGATCAAGTAAGATCATTGCAGTAATTTTGTTACGGTCAATTTCACGCAGTACGTCATTTTGAACACGCAATAAAGCGGTCTTAGTGCTGTGATGGGGACGGAAGACAGAATGGAAAAGGTCCTACAAGTCATTTTGAGTGATCACAGACCAAAGACGGCGTGAAACAATACGCTCTATCAGCTTTCCTAGAAATGGTAAGTTTGCAACTGGTCTAGAATTTTTCAAGTCCTCGTTTTCAAGACTAGGCTTCTTTCATTCCGAAGATAAACTTATGGAGAAAAACATGATGAACACGTGCAAAGGATGCCGCGACTACAGGATGATCAGAAATACTATATGCTGAACGAGTTCTTTGGTGGTGTAATGGATTAGAGCTCGGTTTCTCACGCGAAGGTCTCGGGTATGATTGCCTTGCAAGACATGTTGTTATTTCACATTTTTTGTTGTTCACTTTTTGGTAGAGTTGATCGGTCATATTTGAGGTTAGCAGAGGTCACGATGTGAACACATCCAAAAAGTGTAAATTTGAGAGATGAACCAGATGAGTCAGTGCAACAAATCATTACTTTACAGCAAGGAATCAATAAGCCTTTGGACTTTCTGGTTTGTTCACTCAGCCAGAATAGAGGCTACAGGATGACGCCCAACGATTATCCAATCATGACCACACCCCTTTTCAATCCTTCGTTTCTTTACTTATGTATTCGTCGATCTTTAAACGTAGCTCCTGTCAAGGGTGGGGCTTAGAAGGGACAAGGGGCGCTGAGGGTAATGCCTCCCGTCTGGAAAGACTCCTCCACCCCGTCGGTGATTTTATTTAATTTTTTCGGGGAACCTTGAGTTGTATGATAAAATATGTTAACCCGACGGCAAAAATGTTTTTCCTATTTTATCTTTCAAGGAACTTTCATCTTTTATCAAATGAAGCCCGATTTTACAAACGTTCTATAATTTAACACCCATTTTTCAAATTTGCTTCAACAGAAACGCAAACATTTCAAATGTTGACCAACAAGTTCTCCAAATTTTCGGTGCGCTTTGCGCCCCCCAAATCACTTTCGCGGTCCTGCCGACCTTACTTCCCCTTTGTCATGGCTTTGGAGTTCTGGCGTCCGTTGGGAAGGTTGCGCTTGCCCCCTCCTCAACGGGAAAATCATGGCGTCTATCATGGTTCCTATTCCAGTACCCCGATCAAGCATAGCGAAATCCCCCTTTTGCAAAATTATTGTGAAAGGCTTTTGCGAAATTATTGTGACAGGCCTCTTGTGTGTTTGTTTTCATGGGCTTTTTATCTGCTACTTGTACTTGTTGCGACGTCACAGACCTCCCGGCAATTTCTTGTTTTGGGAAGCTTTAGGAAGGTGCTAACCAAACAGAGTCTCTCCATGCCCATAGGCAAAGATTCTGACACAGGTACATAGACACGCCAGTGTGTGACAAAATTCTTTGTAGCTAATGATGGTGGGGCAAAAGTTCGGTTTTGTAGAATAAGGTGTCTTAAGCTGTTTTACACTAGTCTACAAAGACTTGCTTGTAGAGCTTAGATCCATGACTTAATTGTTGATGAAGATTTCATTCGATGATAGGTCTTCAGTTACATAGCTTTGCAGAGAAAGCAAATGACTTAAGGTTGGCTTACAAGCTCATACGTAAGTGAACGTAATCACAGACTATTCTATATAAGCCAGCTGTGGCAAGGCTTTAGAAACATAAATCTAGGTAGCTTGTGGTTTGTGAAAAATATAATTCGCCAAAGAATTGATTCGTAACCCAGCATTCAGAGGAAGGTGTCCATTTGTCAGCACGTACCCACATATGAATCTGAGTACTTCTAGATCGAGGACCAGGGCCTTTCTGCGAAAACGTCTTCAGAAATGGATATCTGTGTTCTGCGTAGTAGACGTCATGCACATTCAAGATTACACACACTGCTAGTTCATCATCGAAAAATATCAGTAAGTCTTTGTAAAATTCCTTTTGCCTTTTATCACAATGGTTACGGTGTAATATAAAAGGTTTGCATTACTTTTGAAAGTCCCAGCACACGACACATGTTTAACAGTTCTCCCCGCCAAAATAGCACCTCTCTAGCACACATTCGTGTTCACGGTGATCAAATGCAGTCATAGTTACTATAGGTTGCCCTATACACGATAGGTTCTTATCTGACTTCTTAACTACAAACGGTACATTTGGGGCCAGCGACGAGCTCTAGAGTGGATACCAAAAGATTAAAAGGAACTCAGAGCTTAAATCAGAAAGCCAAATCATAGCGCTCAATAGCTGACTTCTTTCTTTTCTTATGTCCTTTTGTTCCGAAGTACCTGTGTTCCATCAAATCTAAATAAAGGTCGGTGTAAGGATTAGGTTAGGTTATGTTACGAGTGTCGGAAGATACAGAAGTCGTAACATAGAGGTATAACTGCTCAAAAATAGCCGCCATTCTGTTGCCACAAAGTGAAAACTCTGGTAAAAGTGAAAGTGAAAACTACTGCGCGCTTCGTCTTCGACCTCCCTATTTAGTTTCTCTCCTTGTGAAACTGTCATATTAGTGTTGGCCATAAAAATTGCACATCGGGAAATCGATCATTCAAAAAGTTGAAGACCCCTTTGAATTACAAGGCGGAACACTATTGTAATGAAGTATATACGTTAGGCTTATCAACTTAAGTAAGGGCGGGTATTTTGTTGTTTACAGAATTGCAGCCTTATGGTGCAATGCTTCACTTCCATGAAAGTTCGATACTGTGCGCACCGTACCCCGATCTTCCTGGTATCCCATCCTCTCTGTCATTGGTCAACTTTAAACAGCATGTCACTATAGGCGAATCAGAACCCTTGGTCCCTATCCCATAGGAGTAATGACTTCCTTTAGAGAGTTGAGCGGCTGGAACTCTGTAGATCTCTGCAGACGTGATGTGTTATATAATAGTGTTCCAGGAGCATGTAGCTCGCAAATCATTTTATTTTTTAAGGCTGGTCAGGATAATTTTAATTGGTCATCACCAATTATCTGAAAAAAGATGTTATCAGGAAGGAATAATCATTGAAATAAATCAAGGCCAGTTACAAGAAGAAAATATCTCCTTTGTTTTTTACTATCGAGCTGCACACCCCAGGGGCGACTGGCTCCAACAGCTAACATGGTGAAGACACAGGCTCTGGGCATCCAACATGGTGGAGTGAACGGGGCTTGCTTCATCAACTTTCTCCAATTTCTCCACGCAAGTGTAGTTGATCTCGCTCTTCTGTTATCTATATTAGGCATATTTTTACGGCACACAGATTTGTAGGTGAGGTTAATTGTGTGTCAACCTTCAAGCTTCAAATTGTGGGTAATTATGTCAAAACATGCCTTAAATGCCAGCAATTATACCTAAGCAAGATAAGATTAGGGAATTTTATGCTAGATTACTTGATTCATATCGACCATTTGAAAAGATCAGCTTGGATTTTAAAACGATAACTACTTCTAATGCCGAATACAAACATTTACTGGTTGCTATTTGTGAAGCGGTCTTGCAAAAATGTGTAACAATTTTTAATACCCCTTCTATGCTTATAACTGATGCAGCCAAATTTCTTACAGGGGAATTAGTTGAGCTGTGGTGCTTTGCACTTAATATTGATGGAAAAGTTATCAGTGTCTGCAATCATGGCAGCCTAGCTAAAATTTAAAAGACATACAAACACTTGCAAAGTTCTTAAAGGTCAACCTTAATCAATTAAGTACCGATTGGGTTAGCTACGCCCCCACTACTACCTATATAATACAATCTCCTCCCTTATTTGGGTGACCACAGCCCCCATGACCTAATCTATGGCCGCAAGTCGTCTGATCTTACAAACTTGACCTTTAATCTAATGGATGGACTTTTGCACCCCTAAAGCGAGTACGCTGCTCTTTTGCAGAAATGATTAATGACCCTTACAAAAATTATGTGGCAAAATTTCCAATACCACACGTTTTAAAACTTTGTTAAACTGTGGAAAACTGGGCAGGGAATGAAGATTTGTAAAGCTTCTGTAAATTTGTGCATGACAATGCTCGTCTTTAATAAAAGATTCACACGTACCTTACTCCAAACATCGTGATGTAATGTTTGCAAAATTTCTTTCATTTTAACAGGCGTAAATCATGCTTTGTTCT
Source organism: Holothuria glaberrima (assembly GCA_009936505.3). Taxonomy (NCBI): domain Eukaryota; kingdom Metazoa; phylum Echinodermata; class Holothuroidea; order Aspidochirotida; family Holothuriidae; genus Holothuria; species Holothuria glaberrima. The sequence continues at coordinate 16,123 of WURT03078713.1, read as the reverse complement.
GTTTGTAAGAGCATCTAAGGAAAAAAATCTTATTACGAAGGTTGACCAACTCAAAGATGGTCACAATGACATTATCATTATGAATTTACAAGATAATAATCAAGATCCAAACACTGATGTTTACATTTTCAAGATGAAACGGGCTACGTTTTGCTACCATCACTTGAAAAGTTTTCTTACACTTTATCTTGTTGAATCAAGCGATGTCTGTTGTGTCTGAAACATATACAATCTCATAATACTTTGGCTGCTACGGTGCCTTTAAAAGAGCGTCGAATAACTTTACAATTTCTGCACTTTGTACGTACTTCTCATATGGCAATGAAAGTTTGCTGTGAATGCTTTCATATGAGCAATTTACGAGTCCGTTTTTCTTTACTTTTCACTGGATCATGACAAGCCTCTTACTTAACGCATATTGATGCTGATGGAATCCGTATATGTCTTCGGACACAAATGGAACTATAGACTTGTTATAACGGGACTTCCTGGAAAATTTGTAAAATAATTGTGTCATTAGCAGACAGGCACTGATTAGTTACCAGGCATGTGCTAAAATCTAGAACAACTTTCATTGCATCTTGTATGTTGATTCTGCTACCTGTTGTGCACACTTTGACAATACTTCTTAATAATGTGAAGACATACAATTATGAGCAACTATTTAACCCTCCAACAAATGTGTAAGACATATGTGGTATGTCATGTTGGATTCGTCAGATCGTTTACGCAGTGTACGAAAATCTACCTGGAATATTAGCAACACTGGTTTTCATTCAAAAAATGCGAATGAACTTTTGTTGAACCTGACAGTATCTTTTGATTTTTCACAAAGTCAACTTGAGTCATATTACTTAATTTTCATCTCATTTTGGTTAACATTCATCGAGTTCTAGGAAATCGATATACTTATGTCTTTTCAACACGGAAATGCGTTTACATTTTTAAAATGCTGTTTGTTAAATACTATGACTTCAGAGAACTTATCATACTCGGTTGCAGTCAGCTGTCTTCTGTTCAACTCTTACTCGTAGGCAGAAGTTTCTGGTTCAATACTCACCCCGTATTTTCATTTTAATTTACCTACATTATCTTGCTTCAGTTACACTGCTCAACTTTATCTTTCAGATTTAAGGCTCACTATGCACATAGGGTACACTTACCCTTAACTAATATTGGTATTTTGTTTTCAAATATCATGAGTTTTTAATTCTTCCTTCTTAGTGTTCATAGTTTAAACATCGCTTCGTTTCTTTTTGCCCTTCTTAACCGTTTTGATCCAATGTATGATTACACCTTGCACAATTCTATTGTGCATATCTTTTACACGCTTAAGTTTTTTTTTTCTTTAAGTACTGTGACCCAAACCCTGTGCTGCCTCGTACCATTCATTTTCTTAATTCTTTGTACCTTTCGTGCTAAAATAAAAAAAATTCAGTTACTGTATGTACCTCTCACGCATGTTGTTTGAGAGTAAAATTTTTCAAAATTCTATAAAACCAAAGGCGATGAAATGAAGTACATATGTTAGGCTTATCAACTTATTTCAGGGCCACCATTTTGTTTTCACAGGATTGCAGTCCTATGGTGCTATACCGCCTACAGTACCTCAGTCAATCTGGTTTCTCATCCCCTCTGATTTCGGTCAATTATTTAAAGCATGTCACTATTGACAAATCAGAACCCCAAATCCCTATCCCATAGTAGAAATCTCTTCCTGTAGATTGAAAGGAAACGTTCGTGGGTTGTTAGGCACTACGGCTTTAAGGTTGCGAGGCACGGACAAAGTGCTCAGATATGTTGTTTTCAAACTTGAATGCTGTGATGGGCAGTGAAAAATGGGACGAAAAATTACTGCTTTTGGACGATTTCGTCCAAAATCTTCCAAGATCGTCCTATCATTAAAAATAGTCAAGGACAGTTATACATTCCGGCATTGTTGCCTGGACTATTACATTGTAGATTTGGATCCATAATAGCCTTCAAGGTGTGTATGGAAGAAACAACTATATTGTTTTGTCCCTCAACAGTAAGTGGCAATAATTGAGGTAGAAATCCCCATTTCAAGGTAAAACATTTAGCTGATTGCGAAATAAAACATTCCTTTCCACTTAACCTTAAAAATCGTCCAAAAGCAGTGATTTGTCCTACCAAAATCGTCTAGACGGAAGACGAACAGACAACGTCTGGAAAATGGTCAAGTGTGGATGGTTCATGACGGAGGGTTCCTGCATCCCTGTTAATGGAACGTACAATTGGAGTTATAGAGGGGTGATAGAATAGGACCAACGGCACTATTACCTAGAAATACGTGGAGGGATTTTGTATCGTGAATATCTAATGTTATTTCCTTCTTGAGCGTAATACTAATTAAGTCTGATCACCATCAATTACCTTTGACTTAATTAGAACTAATAAAAATGAGGGAAGGGCTCATATTTTCAACAATGTGTTTTTGCTCTACCTTTTATCTGTAGGTATGAAATTTTAGCACGTAATATCGAAAAATGTAGAATATTCAGACACAACTTACAAGATCTTGGAAACGTCATTCCGGCATTATCTGAGGGACAAGCATACGCACAAAATGGTGGTGGCGCCTCTGGCATAATTTCCTTTCAATTGAGCCTGGCTTAGGAAGATTATTATTCCGTAATGAGTACGTTAGAATATGCACATGTCTTACAACCTTTGTTGAAAATAAAGCTGAAAACAACTAATATTAAGTTTTCGATGGAGCATGAAGTTTGTGCCCCTCCTTCTATCTCGTCATTAATTAAAAAAAAAACCGCTCAAGCACAAACGACCCCTACAGATTTTAGGTTATTTTCCTAAAATTTGGACGTAAGTGACTTGGAAGAAGATTCAGACAACTGAGGACTTTTAATCTATATCATAATGCAATCATCTTCGTAAATTAGTCCACCCCATATTGTACTGTTTCCACCGAGTTCAAAGATTTGAAGTACTACTATGTACGGAATACTATTTATCATCTCCAAATAAACCGTGAAAAGGGAAAACAAACAAACCGTAGTCGTATGTAAATATTTCCCATATCGATCACGAATTGTAAGGATATTTGAAATTTCAACATGATTAAACTCAAATATCCTAAACAATCTCGTTCCCATAATATGGTAAGCTTTTGCAGATACTTGTCACTATGCATTTAATACGTACTTAAGAAATACCTCTCCTTGGTAAAAAACGCCCTTCTTCGACACATTGCTTTGAAATACCAATCCTTTTCAAAGAGACGTTGGTCGCAGATAGAAAAGCGAACTATTCAGTAACAGTTGTTTTCCTTTAGTTGCTCTTTAACCCAAGTGCTTTTAAAAATCTCGATGTAGTGATAAGACACCCTCCTTTTCCTCTCTGTTCTTAAATTTCGCTTTATAGTTTCCAGGTTCCCTTAAAAATAAAATAGTAAATACACCTCTCTCGTACTTTTACCAAGCCGCCTGAGTGATAAGGTAAGACTAAAAAGCGGGCATTATTTACAGCCGGAAGGTTTTGTAGCAAATCTTAACAAGAGAGTGTAAAATTTCCGATTTACAATACATACCGGGAAACTTGTTGCGCTAAGAGTCCTATTTAGCACTATTTTTTACATTTATTCACACCGTTCTTTTTTATTCTTATTAAAATTTTAATGTTGTCATTTTAGACCTTTCAATGCGAGTTATACATTTGGTTTTAGACATCATTTTGTTGAAAGCTCTCTTGCCAGATGGATTAATCTTACCAATGAGCACTAGGGTAAATGTGTACACAGAGACCTTTACCTTTAAAACGGCTTTAGCCCAAATTCAGCTATGAATGAGTGATGCTCTTGTAATTATTACGTAAAACCGATCTTCACATTAATGTGCTTGTTATAGTCTTGAAGATCTATATTAGTAGAGTTTTATGTTTGTTGTAATATTTTGAGTTTTAACCATTTGTTGTTCATAACTAATTGTTAATTCACGTAGTGTTACCTTCATATTGAACCGTTTTGAAAGTCCTTGATTTAACCATTTTCCCCAAAATTGATGACTGCCTGTATAACGAGTTGAATTATTTAAAGGGTGGCAAACTAGAATAGTTTTAGTTTTCATGAGTGCAAGGATCACATGTCTGTAATGTTGATCCGTGCCCTTTATTGTCATAGATGAGTGGAATCATAACGGAAATGATAACAAGCCATCGTGCAATAATCACGCACATTTTTACTTTATTTATTAGCCTATCCTTTTTTACCAACAATGTAGTACAATGACACCAAATACAATTATGCAAAAAGCAAAAGATGCTTAGACGTTTCCGCAGTCTAAATGCATTTTAAAGTGCTGATACAGCTTTAACTATTGATACATGTGCATATTGTGCACATAAATCCTTAAGTTAGCATCAGCTCCAATCAATTAGCGTTAGTAATAAAATAATGGTGAACTCATTTTACATACTAACTTACATAAAGAGTTTAAAACAAGTAAATGCATAAAGATTAAAACAGTTAAAAGCATAAACTATGATAACAGAAAGACTGAAGATACAAAGGGACTAGTTGCATAAATCATCTGAGATCAAACAAAAAATATAATACAATGTAAAATGAATTAAGACCTTAATTATTCCCCCAAAGTAAGTTTGAAGATTAACCTCAAAAGAATGCATTCAATATCTGAACGACTCAGTTAGTTTGATATATTACATCATTGCCATTGCTATAATATTGCCTTTCCAAATGATAAGGATTCCCTCTTTGATTTTCCTAGCGTAGGATTTGTCAAGAAGCAGCTTGCTTCTAGAATTAAGGGATGTGTCGTGAGCTAAGTCTTCATTCGATAGGTAACCAGATTATTGTAGTTTCACTAAAATATTGTGGGAAGCTTTATTTTAAATCTCAGGTTGGCAAGCCTCGCAAGGACATTTTAGATTTTTTTGCTAGTTCTTAAGGTGAGTATTATGGACTCCTAGTAGCAAGCTTTGTAATAGCCACTTAAAAAGGAGATACAAATTTTGTTTTCAACACATAACGTGTCATGTATAGAACTAAAATAAACATTATCGTACTTTATTGTTGTGGTACTCTTAGCGGAAAAGTTACTTGTAGTTTATAAACATTAAATCGCATTATATTCCTTTTCGGAAATATCAAAATGTGTATCAACCTATTTATTCTTCGAAAGTATCATATACAAAATAAGAAATCGGGAAACGTTTTGTTCAATATACATACAGTTGACACCTTGCGCGAACAAAAATCATTTATACCATAAGCGTAATTATTTACATCCCTCCTCTCTAAACAAATGACACAATTGGCGTACTATATTGCAAATCCGTAGTTACTAAGTGCACTTGCTATAACGCCTTGTACAAGAACAGGGCACGTTAAAAGAATAAATCTCTTTTTCGCAGTTCCAAAGAGTGAACAATAATGATACTCTTCAAGATAACTGCGAAATGAGATGAATATTCTGTATATGAAGCTCTATGATAAACTCTATGAACACGCAACGTTCCCATAATAAATTAATTTTACTAAATTTAAGTTTAATGTTGAAAACATTTCTGTACAAACATTAGAATGATAAAAGCATTACTACTTCTCTGACCATTATTGCTTGAAAGGTATTACATATCCCATTAATTGAATGACAAGTTTTAGACTAAATTTTTAAAAATTTAAAGTTACATTTTATACTAGGCCTTCAGCCTACCGGATTGCTGCAAAATGTGACAAATTGGCCTTATGCACAAACATTAAAACAGCATTGAAACTAATGATTTCTAAAAGCTTTGTTCTTACACACGCAGAGTAATGCACGTTCTACAGTACAATTTGTACCTCAATTAAACAGTCAGCTTAGAAATAATAAGATATAAAATGGTATGTATCTTATGGCTGAAATCAGTGATTACGAACGCAAGGTTTTTTTTTTTGTTTCTAGCAGTTGGTAAAAATATTCTTTAAGGCAAAAACCATATAGAAAGAGTACTTTTGAATCCTATAAAAAACGAGAATTCATGTAAGCATAAGGGTTATGTATGACATGTACGTGTAACGATTTTGGTAGGTATTTGTTGGTTGGATATAACTTTTTAACAATTTTAAATGCAACGGAAATTCGAATGTTTTATTAACTGAAAAAGCAATCATAATAACACGGCGCAAGAGAAAAGCAATACCCATATAGAGTTAAACGGATTCACAGTTTGATTTATCCGACCAATTCATCACGTCATTAATATCAAACTTCATGATATCCCATTCATATCAAAACTGTGGCTGATGGTACCACGAAGATTGTTATCGCGTAAAAGCAATGACTGTTTAACACTGCAATGTGTGTATTCTACTGTAAAACGGCCATCTTATCCGATATTAGTACCTCATTTAGTATTCAACGTTTACATGAGAATCTTCAAACTAGAGATCGGTATGGAAACATTTGTCTAACACAAACTCCGTGACATTGATCATGTCAGGATTCTCAACAAGAAAATTATTCTTCATCTCTTCAACCCTCTTATGCACATACCTTTCGTTATCTTCAGCTGGAATTGCAGCAAAATCGGACTTAAAATTTGGCAAAATGCCGATGATACTTCGACAACTTCTTTTAATGTCGTTGGTGTTTTCCTTAAAAACGTCGAAGAGTCTCCTAAGTTCTTGATCCAGAACTCTCTCGAGGTTCAATAATCGAATGATTTCACCTACAATATTTATAAAGGAGTTAAAAACAGTACAAAACCCATTCATAAATGTGCCCAGTGCGCTCGAAACAGTTCCAATGGTTTCTCTCATGTGTTTGGCCTCGTCTTCTTTGTTTTCTGTATCTACGCAATCGTTAAAGAAACATTGGTACTGGGTACATGCTAGCCACTCTAAAAATGTCACAAAAGCCGTGAAGATGACTTCAGCACCGGTACTGCTACAGAAGTTAAAGTAGTTAATAACAAGAAAATTGGAACATCCAACCAGAGGCCATGAAATATAGAATGGCACTTTCTTGAAGACGTTTTGAGTCATTTCCCATCTTTTTTTCATTCCATGGCTCTTCTCTGAACTCTTTATCCCCTGAGTGTAGGACATTTGGAAATTATCTGCCGTTTTTTGGAACGATTTTACCATTTCTTCATGCATATAATTTACAAAATAACTTCGCTCCATTGACACTTTTAATTCTGTTGCAATGACACCAAAGCTTATGGACCAGTCATCGTAACTTTTGTCTTCATAATTACTAAAAAACGTTTTAATGGATTTAATGATGAGCTCAAAGGATGGTAGAATGGCAACATAAACCATTGCATTTCTCTTTGTTTCATTTCGAAGTTGGTTGAACATTTTCCCCGCCGATTCTTGCGATCCAAAAGTATCTTCGGCATATAAATCTCTCATACGCCTTGAAAAAATACGCATGTTGTGTGGTATGTCCCTCAGCGCATTGCCCAATTTCTCAACCTGTTTTTTATGAAAAAGTAATTGATTGTTCTCAACTTTGCTGTCATTGTTAATTTCCACGTAGCAGTAAGGAAACTTGACCATAAACTTGCAGAAATACGGGGGCTGCTGTAAATGACCACTCTCCCTGTTGTAATATACATGGGATAAAGTGCTTTGCTCAATTCGATCCACGTTACTCTTCAAAAGAAGCACTGAAATCGAGGGTACACGTTTGATTTGATTTCTAGTATTTGTGTAGTTAAAGAGGAACTTTCCTCGAGACAAAAGTTGCCAGGGTCAAGTTTTGAGTTGATACTGGACTGCAATGTTGGCATGAAAAGAAAAATGTTGTTATAACTGTCTTAGCGCCCATAACTCAATACGTAAGTCCTAATCCTCAGTTAGCGTTCCAACATATCTAGTTTTATCCCACGAAAAGGACGTAAAAAGATACTTATAGATTTCAAGCACTTTAGTTTGGTCAGGGGATAAGGAAAACTAACTTTGGGAAAATAGTATGTCAGCTGCATAATGGGCTTACGATTGAGGAATGGTGCTAGCAGGGCATGATATGTCACTGTAGGGGGACCTAGTCCCCCTTGCTACCCCGTCGACATTGTTTCTATAACCAAAATATTGCAGAAGAAATTGAATCAACCCACATCACAAAAGTATTCAGTCGTATACCTTTTTCTTCACGTAGGCAGATGGCAACATGGACATGTAAAAGTGAAAGTCAACTTCCAATATCTTTATCTGTTCTGGAGTACAGCCTGCTAATGCAATTTCTCAATCCACTACTCGAAGGTATTACGTAAAGCTTAAAGAATGAATCATGTTACGGAGAAAGTCATTTTAAGTAACTGCATATTAAGTGATTACTAATTTATAATACCTTTTAACGAAGTTATATTTTCAACATATTAAAAATGACTAAAAGCTTTATCATAAACAAGCATGTTGTTCAGACTCTTGGTGAAGGTCTATTACCTGTAAATGGGATACATGTCAATTTGTCAAATAGAGTTAAGTTTTTCTCCTAAATTATTAAAACGTAGCTAAATATACACATTTCTTTCGGGAAAGTTATCCTGTAATTAATGCATTCAATGTCTAATGCTTACATCAGATACAAAAATGCTTTATGTTGAGTGAACAACAGAAAGCATTGGGGAACACTTCGCCTCAAACTATTTGGTCAGCTCAATAAATGTTCTCATGAATGGTCAAACTTTAAAGATTAAAATAAAGAAAAGATACTTGTGACAGGTAACACTTACAGTGACACACATGTCGGTTATTGTAATTGCAAAACATACAGTTGTGTAATATCACAAGCACTGTAGGATAGATACAGTTAGAAAGACCTCGGTCAATTCCTATGTGAAAATGATTTATTAGAAAGCGCTTTTCTCAAATCATAGAGCTTACAGATTTTGCAGCTTCTTTTCCATATCCATAATCTTTTTGCGAAACACAATGGATGATTCACCATGTTTCTCATCTGACAGTTTTAAATAAACATGCAATATCTTCCCACGTCTGTTTGTAATCTCTGTTTTGTGTAAAAAATCTGTTGCGGCTCCAACGGATTCTGACCATTCATACATGTCGTTAGAAGGAATGGATTTCAAGCTAGCCATCACATTTGGTATTTTACTAATTGTTTCTTTACAGGATTGACCAACTGGAGCTGCTATTCCCCTCATCATGGCATGGTAATTCCTCTTATTCTCCGATTTGTTTTCTGTAAAGATTTCAACAAGTTCTTCCTTTTGAGTTTTTGTAAAAGAGAATACTGTTTCCAACATGTCATTTAGCGACTTCATTGGTTTTATCATACTGTGCCTTAAAAAGGAAGCGTCGATAATATTTAAGTCACGCTGAGCTCTAAGGCCGGAAGCCTTCCATTGACTGTACCCTACATAGGCAGCGCCACCAACAGCTATCGGGACGGTCGCAATAGCTGCAATTGATGCCAGTGCTGCCCCTCCTACGGTTAAAACGGTGCCTAAACCAGTCAATGCAGATCTTTTGTTCTGTTTGTCTTTTGCCGCTTCTAACTTTTTGCATTTTTTCTCTATGTATGCCTTTAATGCTCTAGAATCATCTTCATTCCTCTTCAATGTTGGTGTAATTTCCTCAAATAATTTTAAAGTCACCTCACACAATTCCATGCACTCTTTTAACTTGCTCAGTAAGTTGTCACTATTATTTTCCCATTCTTCAAAATCATTTTGCGAATGAATATTTGTAATGCGATAAAGATACCGCAATATCTGGTCTATAAAAGGCTGAACCAACTTCACAAAAACCGTCGCATACTTTCTCATATCATTGCGAAGTTTGTTTATTTCTTCATAATGTTCAGAATTGGTGGCTATTGTATTTTCGGCATGAAGCGATCTCGCACACTGTGAGATTTTTATCAACTCTTTTGGTAGGTTCGTAATACCCTCAGTTAGCTGACGTACTTCGTTTTCAGTCCGTTCAAGCTTCTGACAATGATCAAAGAAAGAAACTTTGCTAGTTTGTATTCGAAATATTGCTACAACTAAATTTTGTGGTGTGGTTGTATTAAAATAAGTACCTCTTAATTAAAAAGTATTTTACGAGACGAAGGAAAATTAAGCACTTAGATTTTTAAATGGAGGCTAGCAGAACATTTGCAGCCACCGAAATGATCCAGAATCATCCTCACTCTTCCATGAATTCAATATTTTAATGCGTGAACAAAGTCTGTATCTCAGTTCTAGTTACAACAAACAATTGTACCTAGTAAAAGCTCATGTAAATATGGCGTCGTTCCGAAACAATTTGAAACCCCTCACTTATGTTTAAGGCAAGTAGTCGTAAGTAAAAAATTGCTTGGGAATGTTGTCGATAACGCACACTATCATTGCATATTTTCTGCACATATTATCCCTACAAAATGATGGGTCATTTATGTTAACCATAATTAAAGAGGGTATGAGGCATATAATATACCTGATTTCACTAAAGCTAAACAAAGCCCTGGTGATTTCCTGAAAAAAAAACTTGCATTAGTCTTGTAATTAAGTTAAAACAAGTCCGATAAAGACATAGCTCCAAATGCCAAAATCACACTTTCTACTCCAAAAATGTTACAACAAACTACTCGTCGTAACCACCAAAATGATGTGAAATTAAAAATTTTGCAATCATTGCATTGTGTTCTGTGTTGTATTTGCAAGTATAAAATTTAAGATACACTGTGAACACTCCATTTTAAGACATTTTATGGTATAATATTCTTTAAAAGAATCACTTTTCAGACGTCACGAGTGGGTGATACTAATTGTTTAAATAATGCACTGTTGTTATCTGGATTATTCCTGTAATTAGGCTAACTACTTTTCGCAGGAGTAGACAACACTCTTGACTGTTTGTCTAGAGATGAGTAATGAATTTGTAAGGGTATTAGTAGCATCGTTATGTGCCTAACCGTCTCTGATGATGAAGTAAACTAGCAAAGCAAAGGTGTGGTTGTTAGTTGCGAGTTTTCCTTCAAGCTATCATGAAGACTGTAAGACCATGGAGCTATTACCTGGACAGGAGAAGAAAGTTCAATTTTAATTTATGTTACTCCAATTAGACCCAGACATGCGTGAAAAGGTAATCCTGTAATGATCGATGATGAGACTTCCCGCTTTTCCGTTCTTTTGTCTGGCCCTTACAATTTACACTTCTTATTATTGTCAACCTCATTCATTTCTTCTGATAGCCTAACTATGGATTAAATAGAACAATCATTTGATCCCGAGGAAGTTGCCGACAGCTAAATAAGAAATGCAGAGTAAAAGTTCAAAATGACTGGTTATTTCTTCGTAACAATAGATGTTGGTGCTAGGAGTAATGTTAATGCTATATGACAATGAGCAGACTAGTTACGAGTCTATACTTTTCAGTTGAATTTTGTCCAATTTTAGCATAAGTGCGCAAATTGTAAAGGATTAATACATATTCATCGTTTAACAAGGAATTAAAGCAATATTTATTTATAAGTAATACTATGCGAAGAAACGAGCAGTTTAATTTTAATTTAAAGCGACTGCGATTGCTGAATCTTTTAAGCTAATTCAAACTTCAGTGAAGTACAAAGGGCGAGGGATTAGTGGTGTTCACTAGTTTTATGAGTTTGACCTTCGCAGTATGATCGTCGTCTTCAAATGGATTTGTGAAGTTTTTTTCTCCGTCCAAGTATTAGCTCCATCGTAAGACCAGGGAGGTGTTACTTTGGCAGGAGACGCATCTGTAACACTTTCTTTGAACCTAGCTAGTTGCCAACAATAATCCCTTTCTGTGGTAATATTCCAGATATAAAGGTTTCAAGGCACTTAGAGATCTAAACACAATGGTTAACGTCTTCTGCTAAATCTTACAAAGAGCGGCACAGGAAATTTGCCCGTTTCTTTTACATTTCCAGTCGTTTCAGTGACAAATTAATTCGCGCCCTTTTGGCGCGTTGTGGTCCTTTTAAAAATACCACAATTTTATTCCGAAGTGCTCTCTACCAGCCGTTTTGTCCGGGGGCTTCGCCCGGACAAAATCGGTAGAGCGTGCGTCAGCGCCCGGTCTTAATGTTGCCGCCGGCACAAAAACCTTGGCCGCCTGGACAAAAAGAATTGCTTCCAAATTTTTTTGGTAACGTTTGTATTGTTCAATTCAAATTTAGCACCACCTATAGCACCATTTTTAAAAAAAAAATATTCAAAAGAGGGAGGAGGCCCCATCCCCTTAGACCCCTTTCCAGGACAGCGATCATTGTCATCTGCGAGATCAGAGACAAGCGCCCGGACAAAGTTTGGACCTGTGGAGAACACTGTTCCGTGTTACATTTTGCACTTGTAAGCTAAACAACTATCAATTGTCAAGTTTTTTAAAACGAAATGTACAGCAAAATATCGTCCTCACTAACAATGCTCAGAACATATGATAACGGACTGAAAAAACACATTAAACACAGGAAACAATTCTTTCCAAAATGAAGACACTATTACACTTGAATATGTAAGCAAGAAGATGCAATCTAACCTCGCAGGATTGTCGATATTATACCGTCAAAAACAGTGGCATACGTGCTTATAAATTATAAATAATACTTTCTCATTCTGTGGTGACATTTTGGCTTTGGCATTGCACTCGTTATAAAAAATGTAGCGACAAGTACATGTTTCGAGTGAAACCGTCTAGCTGCTCATGATATTAGCTGAATCTAAGATACTCTGTTGATGCAGGGTCCCTGCGGAGGTCGGAGATGTCTTTTTTTAGAACAAGTGTTTAGGTCAAAGTAATGTATTATTGCCCCAATAATTGTTACAAGCTATGAAGTGTGTGCAGTGACGAACGCGCGCGAAGCAGGTCAATGTTTTGCACCAGAAATCATTTCCATGACAAAAGTTGCGTGCAGACTTTGCACTGAGACCCTTTAAAGTCTTAGCAACATGCATCCGCCAGTAAGAGAGCGAGCCTTCTGATTAGTAATTCGTATAAGCTTTCAATTCCATAAAATGTGTCTTCCTCTGAATTCCACTAATTTGCATTCTTGCTATGTTGTGCTCCTCCATTAACACTTCTTTGCATTAGAACAATCTATGTAATTGTAGAGCCCCCACCATTGAAAAATGCGAATATGTCTGAGACGGTATTGATAAGACAGCCATGTGGTGAGGCTGTACGAGCGCAGAGAGCGCGAAAATTGTGGTACTTTGAGGAGGATTTGCAAGAATTGTGATAGTTTGAGAACGACTTGTGGATAAAAAAAATGATAAAAATAGATTCATCACTGAGTCAGACACAGACCTCACCCTACACCTAACAGAAATTTATAGCTTAAACGCCTTTGTAGCTCACTTTAAAATTTGCTGAAAATTTTTTGGAAAACAATTAGGTGTGCACGTCTCCCATGCGCCCCTGCGCCACATGTAAAAAAAGTAAAAAGTAGGTAAAATCAGTTAGTTGCTACTTGACACAAAGTCCCTGATGAGATCAGGGAGTTGGTATTAGCTGGGGATACTTCAGCGCATGGGGAATATCCTATAATCATGAACCATTGCATTTAACGTTATTTACCTCTTTGTGTGGAACCTAGGCAACCTCGCCCTGGCCAAATGCATCCTAAGGAAGGGATTTGAAGGAGTAACACAGCTTTCATGACTAGTTGCCCGCAGTCAGGCGCAAATTAATGTACTTGAATACAAAACGACTGTTTATTGCCACCAAACAATCAGGTAGGCGCAGCAGAACACTCCTGCTCTACCCAAATGAGTCAAAAAGATGTAGCCTAAGTCTAAATTTAAATCACTGATTTCGATCAATGATATATATATATATATTTTAAAAGATATTTTATTGTTGGATATTGATCACATGACATTGTTTACAATGTTTCACAGCACAGTGTGCATGATATGCACAACCAACCAACCTGTTTATCTTTTTCACATGGTAAGGCACACATTGTACTGTAGTATTGAATATGATGGTCACCACGTATTGTACGTACGAGTACTGCAGCAAAATATTGCGGTATTGCATGTGCTGAAACATGCTTCCGAAAATTTTCATTATTTAAAAAAAAATCATTATTTGAAAGAAAACAAGTCTGCCAAAATCCCAAAAATTTTTATCTTGAATTTCAACAGAATTTGCTTTATGAAAATAAAAACTTCAACTGTTGTAATCCTGTATGTAAAGAGCCTCATAAATACACAGCTTTAAACCATTCTTATCAGTATACATTGTTTCAGTACTGAGAATGGAACTTTCGTTTTGAGGACGTAGTCAGTCTTCAGAAGCCTACCCCTTTGTTTGCACCTAGTGTACAGTATGGTATTGTTTTGCCTGTATTGACCAGTGTTTCAAAATAATGAGTAATGAAAAATAATGAAGAAAACTTTGCGTTTTCTAGAATCACCTGGACGGTATTCTATGACTTTCATTCCTTCTTCCTTAGTCACAACCGTTTCTAAAAACTTTCATAAAAGCAGAGTTTTTAATTGTTAATGCCGCTGGTGTTTATTTTGTGAGCTTTGACAGATGAACTATTGTAATTATTACACCACGGTACCAAAAGTCGACGTTCACCCCTAAATGCCTGTTAACCACCACTAAATGACCAGTTTCCCCCTAAGATCTACTGTACTAGTTTCCCCAAGGACAGTCCAGTTCACCCCTTTTATGATGGTAGACTGGACCAAGGTGTTGATTGTATGTCCAACTTGAAAAATAAATTGAAGAATCAGTATAAACAGAATAAAATTGATTCAGCATGACAGTCAAGTTGAGTCAATGTAGGAAAGGTTCATTTTATGCTTACACTGCAGCAGCTCATCTCATCCTTTGCTGTTACAACTGCAGGCTGCAAAGGCTAATTTATTTTCTTGTTTACTGTGCTTGTACAATTGGCTGCTGCATTGTTCATGTAACGTAAAACTTAACTTTAACAGACGAAGGTATACTTGAAAATGTGAACATGATTTTGTACCGTACCTAATCATTTCAGGACACTTCTGGAAACTTGCCGAAATAATGTGACACAAACTAGGCTTCTGTCTCCACAGCTCACCTTCGTGACGTTTATTATTTAGGAAGTGGAAGACCATATAAATTTATTTCAATGAAACAGCCATTTCAAGTACTGTATTATATCAACCACCCCACCCCAAAATGAAGGCGTAAATTAGTGCTGTAAACCTACACTTCAAAGCATTTCCCCATAAAGCCAAATGTGATCATTGATAATTTCTAGTTCTAAAAAAATGATCTGAAGTTACTACATGTGGGTTAGTTAGTTAGATGAGGTTTAACGGCCCAGTTTCCAACCAAGTGGTTCAAGTCGAGCCGGCCACGGCCTTTTTTCCAGTTGTTGCCCACTGGCTTGTTTCCCCTTACTCCATTGCTTACGCGGAGTATCACGCACAACGGCAGAAGGTTCCATTTTTGGTTTCGATGATAAGAGAAGCTTATGCGTTCATGATGGCGTGTGTGTATGTATGTGTGGAATATGTGTATGTGTGTATGTGCGTATGTGTGTATGTGTGTGTGTCTGTGACACTTTGCTCGTTAACACGATATCTTAAGAAGGGAAACTGACAGTTCTCAAACTTGGTACATAGATGCCCCATATTGGGAGGAAAACCCTATTATTTTTGGTTGGGGTCAAAGGTCTTCTGGGGTCACCGTGGGTCAAACTCCGAAAAACTTGTTAACACAATATCTCAAGATAGGAAGCTTGGAATACGTTCATACTTAGTATGTAGATGCGTTATGGTGAGAGAAAGAACCCTATTTTTAGAGCGGTTCAAAAGTCATCTGGGGTCACCAGGGGTCAAACTTCGAAAACCTTGTTAACACGATATCTCGTGGTACGAAGTTTGGATTAATTTCATACTTAGTGTGTAGATGTGTTGTGGTGAGAGAAAGAACCCTATAATTTTTGGCAGGGGTCAAAGATCATCTGGGGTCACCAGAGGTCAAAGCCCGAAAACCTTGTTAACACAATATCTCAAGGTAAGAAGCTTGGATTGATTTCATATGTAGTATGTAGATGTGTTATGTTATAAGGAAGAATCCTATCGTTTTTTGGGGTCAAAGTTCATCTGGGGTCACCAGGGGTCAAACTCTGAAAACAATGTTAACATGATATCTGGAGGTAGGAAG
>WURT03078691.1:1886-13144 GCA_009936505.3 Holothuria glaberrima | reverse complement strand
TGATAGAAAATGATTACAATAGATCCATCACTCGGTCGAAAACACACCTCACCCTACCCCCTACAGAAATCTTTGCTTATTTGTTTTTTGGATCATTTAAAAAATTCTCCTCTTTTCTATCCTCTCTTTTTCTTTTCTTTCTTCTTTTATCTCCCCCTTTTTTTAGCTTTTTTTATATTTCCTCATTTTTCAATGGGAGGGGGCATGGCCTGCTGCTTCCCACGATACGCCGGTGAGTTCTACCACGAAATTGATACTAGAGGTCCTAGCCACAAAGGTGTGAAAACGAAATGTATGTTAGTTTAATGGATTTACCTTTCTCTCTAAATGAAATTCCTTCCGAAATCAGATTAAACTTCAGAAATTTTAGTTACCTTTAATGAATTTATCTATAGTTTACGTCAATAGTAAAACCATTCACTACAGCTATTTGTTTCACAAACCCAAATAATTACGTGCTTTTAACAGAACCAACATGGTTAAATCATCTCAACCATTCTTCAGCTTTGAGTAATGCGTATAACCAACAATAGTTGGACTATGGAAGTTTAAATTAATCGGGGTAAATGCCAACTGATATCCCCTTGGATCATTTTAAATAAGACTCCCTCTTGTGTAACCCTTGTTTGTAGCTAATGACCTAAGTGGCGATGGTTATTTCCCGTTCAGTTATGGCAAGATAAGAAATAGGATTTGATAACATTGATCAGAACAATCTTCAAATTTGTTACACATTTCCGTTATCATACAAACTAAATGGAAGAGGTCCAACGTGGTCAATAACCACTTTACTGTAAATTGTGTTTTCTTTGTCCCAGTGCAGAATGATGGTGTACAATCAATTTTATTCTGTCAAAGTTTTGTTTGTTAAACCCAGAAGGAGAGCAGCTTTGAGTTGAACCAATTTGCTTTACTTATGAATCAGGGGCGGGATTTGATGTTTGAAAGTGAGGGCAACCCCCAGCGAAATGAAAAACGGCGCCGAGGGTGACGCTTGATATTTTGCCCTAGAGGCTCTCCCTTAGAGTCGTTCGGTCCAGAACCCTCCATAGGGCTCCTGGTGTGGTCCAAGGGCAATTTCCTGTGGGGATTAAGTGGGCAAGTCCTCAGGAAGCGATATGGTGTTTGAAAAATTAAACCCATTGAAATGAATTGCATTTAGCTATCTTAAAACATATCAAATGGGCACTAAACAAATCACAAAAATCTCATTTTGACCATCTTAATTATAGCCTCACTCAAAATAAGAGGTTATTTTTATGATAAAAAGGGCTGGCTACAATGTAAGAGTTAGTACGCATCTATGGAATACCCAAGAAGTTCTTCAAAAAAAAACAACGATAAAAATTTGAGGGTTATAGGTAAATAATGTTTTCCAAAATTTTCAAAGCAATTTTTATTACAGGCCGAATCTTTGTAAGCTTTGGCCACCGAAGCAGTTTACTACGCACAAACGCTGAAGGAGCAAGGCTGGAAGGGGACAGAGGGTCCTCCCTGAGAAATGTTCGAAAATTTGATGTCTTTGGCGGCCATTCTGGTCGATTCTAGAGAAAATCCTGGATCTCCTTGGTATAATTTCAAACATTTTTTTAGGAAGCGTCGGTCAACTTGATGACGTTAATGGTTGTCGCAAGCCCGTAGTCAAGGAGGCCATGAGGCGAAGCCCCCTGATATGTTTTTCCACCCCTAGAAAGTTTTAAGTTATGGTCAAGTTGCCATTGACTTCAAACATTTTTGCACATTTTGCCCCCTGAAAATATCCCCCTGGAAGCCATTTCGCCCCCCTTCAGTACCTTGTCTCGCTACGGGCCGGGGTAGTTGGTGAGAAAAGTGAAGTGCTGGAGGGGTTGTAAGTGTTTAAGAAATAGTCATTCACTCACCTATCCCATAGGGTATAGGTTCATTTACGGGAAAATTCCACATCGTTTTTTCCACGAAAAACAGTTCTTAAGTGACTCCTATTTATATTTAGTCTACGATAATCAAGCCAATTTTTTTTTCTGAGAACCGTTATTCCTTATACATGGGTAGGTTTCTAAATTGTTTATGCAAGGACCATGCATTGTGCTTGTGATGACCTACATTTAGTAATGTCAGTTATCCTTATTTCTGGGCGTTTAGTCAGAAAGTGTGTCGGGGAGCCGACGCCCATTCTTTAAAGGAAATTCAAAATTTAAATTCAGGTACAAAACACCTTTTTAACAACAATTGCCTCCCCTCCTTTCAGCTCCAACCCTTGTTTTATCAAGTTTTCAATTCGGTACGCGCGAAGAGCCCGAAGAAAACTTTTCTGGCATTTTTATGGTATTCGATTTTAATCTTTTCCTTCATTTTACAATTCCAAAATTTACGTAAACATTAAAACTTCCCTCGTAGGTATCTCCGCTTTCGCTTCCTTTCGTTATTTTTTATAATTATTTTTAAGGCCTGGAAAAAGTGGGGGTAAATACCCCCTTCCCCGCCTATGCTCATAAGATGTTTTTCCTTGTTATTTAAAGCGCGTAATATTTTATACAAAATGGAAACCACCTATTACAAGATAGAGGGGTATCATTGAAATTATGAGGATACATTCGATACCGCCGAAATTCTTGGCAGAGAGGAGTTAAGTATTTTCAACCCATTCAGACATTCAGAACTACTTCCATCTAAGTATTGAACACTACTGTAAGTTTTCATAAGAGTTTAAGTGTGATAATTGTGCGTTCTTCCTTGGTTCCTCTGTCCAGACGGAAAGCGGGATATCTGTACCTTCTGGACATAATGGTTTTTGCTACAAGAGCTGGTTAGTCCATTCCTCTTACAAACATGGTTAGAAACTATATTCATAGGCGTAGAAGCGGTTTGAGACTGGGGCTGAACCTTGTTTCGGATCGCCGTCCTGGGGGAGGGGTCTAAGGGGTTTGGAAAATTTTTGGATTTTTGAGTTACCTTAGATGCAATTAGGTGCATCATTTTTGGACAAATTTTAAGGTAAATTACTGCAAATTTTTATCAATTTTTGGAAAAGCTTTTGGCTTTTGAGGGACCTTAGATGCAATTTGTTGCATCACTTTTGGACAGATTCTAAGGTAAATTACTGCAAATTTTTGGACATATTTTAAGGTAAATTACTGCTCATTTTTGACATTTCTTGGGAAATTTTTGGAATTTTGAGGGACTTTACATGCAGTTTGGTGCATCATTTTGAACAATTTTAAGGTAAATTACTGCAATTATTTGGCATTTTCAACAGAAGAGACAAATAAGGAGTTTTTGGCCTTGGAAAATGAGGGCTGAAGCATACTTCCGCCCCTACAAATTTCGGTGGGGGAACTCGTGTCCCCAGCCCCCCGCCCCGCTTCCTTCTTGACTACAATTATGGGTAAACATGTTTGGAGTAGAGATTGCCCTTGATTGGTGGCGGGAACTTCATCGAACGTTTACCACCTTTGGTTTTTAAGTTGAGCTAATATATAGTGGGAATGACTTGTTCTCAAAATAGGGGGGAACATGTTCCCCCGGGATGGCCGCCCATGAGTACCGCTAAAACCACACTCCATTTTTTGTTTGAATATCTGTCTGTATTTTACCGAAATTATGTTAAATTGCATTTTTATCATATTTGTGGTACTCATATAAACATAATATTGAATTTGTATAGCGCTAGGTCCTACCATAAAATTACCATATTAAAAAATACATTTACTCTATACACACTATAATTAGTTTCTCATTTCTTCATACAGGTCGCTATGCAGGTTTTAATGAAGTTCGAAGGATAATAAAACGTAACATTTTTAATAGTTTTGTTTGTTCTATTGTACATGTTTTTTGCTCTCAATATCTTATTTAAGGATGGGAAGATACTTCCGGGCAATCGAAGATCCCTTTATTTTAGCGGGGGATACAATGATAATAACCTCAAATGAACTGAAGGTGCACTTTCAGCACGAAGACCGGGTTTGCACACTCTGGGTCCGGGAGTTTGTGTTAGGGTCCCTGGCGGGCGGGGTCCCTGGATGGGGCATCGATGGGAGCGGGGAATCGGCTCCAGTAACTCGGTTAAAGGGCTTTTATATCATTTAACATTTTATGAATTTCTGAAATGGTTGTGTACATGTTATAATAAGGGTACATAGTGAGGTACAGGGCAAATGTGAAGTTCATTATTTCATGAAAGCATTGAACACCGATTGTACATTTAGTTTACAGATCATTATTTATTGCCATAATAGGTGCTTCATTTTCGCTGGAAGGTTGCCTTCGTAATGAGTGTGAAGTTGGCAAAAATTTCCACTTCAGATACCATTTTTATGTTTAACTTGCATTTAAGCAGTGTTTTGAGACAACGCAATTTCCTACGAAAAACTCTGTTAGAATAACAAGTCTGATTTATGAATACTATTACGCCGGGCTGTAACTAACCCAATTGCCCATTCCGGGCCAATCGCGATTCAGTGATCTCCCATTCCGAGGCCTACGAAAAACGTACTCAACGGGGAGTCCGAGTCAAACTCGGATGTTAAGTTTCACAAAACTTTATTTTAGACTTAATCCATTTGACATATAAAGAAGATGAACTCACAAAGTATGAAAAATAGCTAGAGACTGAGGAGTGATTACAGGAATCTTGAAAAAACTTATGTGAGTAATGACCCCGAAACAATGAACAAATTGGTTGCATACAATTCCTTGTATAATTAGGGAGAGAGTTCCAAACTTTAACGCTTATGTACCTTATACTAAACTGGGAAGACTTGAGTCTTAAAAAACGGGACAGAGATATTACTCGATAAGCGTGTATGATATGGATGAATTTTACTACAGAAGTGATAATACCTGTTAGGGAAAATGCCATGAACCCAGCTGAACATAAACATCCCAGTGCAATAACGATTAAGATTGTAGATAGAAAGAGTTTTAAGCTTGGCAAATAAAGGACTCGCCGTACGATGCAGGCGGTCCTTATTGAAAATAATACGTATACATCTCTTTTGAAAAATAGTACTGGATCCTAGTCGGTTGAGCACCGCCCCAGACAACATTACAATAAGATAAGTAAGGGAGGATCAGTGTATTATACAGCATTAAGAGAACATGGCTAGGTAGAAGATGAGGCAGACGGATAAGAATACCGACACCCTAGGACACTTTATTGCTGATGTAAAGAATATGATCTTTCCATGAGAGATATTGGTCAATAACAACTTCAAGGAACTTAGAGTTACTTAAAAGCCTAGCTTTAAAGCCACAATAGTTAATTTTACTCTTTTAACTAGGGGAAGGCGGAGGGAATTGCCCTTCTCCATAAGTTAAAAAAAATTGCTCTTGCATAATCACAATATAGTATAGCCGAAATGTAGCTTATTGACTGGTGAATAAAGGGGGAAATGTTCGAGACTGTATTAAAGAAAAAATTGGAAACATTGAAATGACGGTAAAGGCTCGCAAATATATCAAGTTTGTGAAAGATTTCCGATAGAAAACAATTATAGTACGTCAATCATTCATCCGTAAAGACTTAGCACTTCACTTTTGTTGAAATCTTTTCTTGAAAACTTTTTTGAATATTTTTTGAATTTCAATTGGATCTGGTTAGTTGTGTTCTTGGCCCCTGCAATATATTCTGGCATCACTATTTTAGGCTAGAATACTTTTGATAAGAGATTTGCATAATCCAGGTAGGGGCACAATAGCTTCAGATCACCTTTGCCTGCCTGAAGTCTTTGATCAACCTAAAACGCCTGTATGGCAAAAATATGGCATCTCAATCCACGCAGATTGCAGGACGTTTGACGACAAGCTTTTTTCTCTCCATTCTTTTGGCTCCATTTTCTGTTTTCATTTTTTTACTGTATCAAAGGGGGGGGCCCATGGTCCTCCTAAATCCCTCCTGCCTCCAAGTTAGGACGATTCGAAAACTAGTTGCAGAAACTTTTATTTAACAAAAAAGTAAAACCCAAGAGCAATTCTAGATAGCTTCCCTTTTTCCTTATGTAGATCACACTTTTTTACTAGAAAACAAATATTTTTCAATTTTCCAATTTACTTGGTGTTATACACAATTGTTTGTCTAGAAGTTATTGGCTTCAAATTTATGTGATGAAAAGTTTCTTTCAGGAGAATGTTCAATAAAAAATAACAAAATAAAGTTTTCAAACATACTGTCACAGCTTCTTCTTTTAAGTGAGAAAAAACAGTTACCCTATACGCACTGTAACCTTAAAGCATTTTTCTCCATATAGATCGCTATGCAGGTCCGTATGAAGGTCCGAATGAAGCTAAAGGGGAAACACAACGTAAAATTTTCTTAATACGTTTTCTTGTTTTGAATATTATGGTATCGTTCACGTTTACCTTTAAAACAACTTATCATCAAGCTACTTTCATGTCACTTCACTTTGACTCGTATCGCCCATATTTGCTTCTTTAAAAATCATCAGAGTCAATTGTATGCTATATGAAAATATTTAACAACAAGAGAATTATCACAGTTCTCTTTGTACAATACCACGTTCCTTTTCTTTAACAGAAAACCTAAGCCATTAGAAGGAAATTGCTACCAGATATTTATTTTATCCCTACAGGTCGCCATAAAAGTCCCAATGAAGTTCGTAGAAGAGGAAAACGTAAAAAGCTTTAATATTTTGCTTTTTCTGATTTGCATAATATCCTTCACGTTTTCTTGTTTTACGATTATGGACCAGCTTTTAGTTTTAATGCACAAGGTACAACTGTTACAGGACGTGCCTTTTAAAAAAATTAAAAAAGTCAGAGGCTACTCTTCACATACTTACACAGGTTTCCCCTTTCTCCAAGCAGATCAGACTTGCTTTTTCTGTGAAAAATTTAAAAATGTTTTTAGATGCCCAATTTGAGCTGTAAAGTACATGTTTGTTTCTAGCCATGTCACGTTACTAAAGTTTATGCACAATGAATTCTACTACTTTTAGTAATGTGAACTCAGAATTGATGACTATAGTTTGTCTTGTCCCACAAGGATCCTTTTGAGGGTCACTATTTCAGTCCTTACCGAAGGGGGGAGGAAAATATTTCTACCATTAAAATGACCTTTGATTCTCATCAAAACAGTTAAATCATTGAAAGAACTATAGGGGCTTTCAGATGCCATCAAGATCTATTAAGATTAAGTTTTATGTGATTTCGTGTTTGCGAGGTTGTTAACATACTACCTCTAGAGGTTCCAAATAATCATTGACCTTTTAAAAAGAACACGTTATGTACATTAAGACCTTCATAATCATTATAACATGCACAAATTCCTACCTCAACTCAACAGTATTTTACAGAGCTTACGTTGTCAAACTAATGTTATTTAACCGAATAACTTCACTTTTTCCTCCTGATTCATTTAAAAAGAGTCTTAGCAATAATATTTTGAAGAAGCTATTGAATGTTTTCTTATTGAAAACACTGAATGGTTACTCTATATCAGTGATGTTATTTGTTTATAATTTGTTTTATTTTGCTTTTAGGGAGTGGATGTACTTGTATCGCCTGTCAAGATGTTCTTAAACCACTTCCGTTTTCGTTCTACATTAGTCATTATATCCATTGTAAAAAACAATTAACTGTTGAACTTGCTGTTGAACTCAACAGTGAAAACTAATGAAATATAGCATGACATTATACAGAGTGGTGTCTTGAAATGGCGGCTGATCTAGAGGGTCATTGTGTTACGAAATTTTGAACTCTTGGGGATCACAAAATTGATCCTTTAATGAAAAATTGGTTAATAGAGTAGTTCAAAATTCCAGTTAGTATAATATCGTTCACCATTGATTCTTCATGATCATCGTCTAAAAATTTACCATTTTACGATTTCAAGAACATAACTTCATTTGGAGCAAGAGCAATAGTTGTACAGGGCGTAAATAACCACGTTTCTTCTCTTTCTTTTTGTCTCTTCTTTTGATTCTTCTTACAGGTGGTTGGCTTGGTGGTATGTATTGGTTGTTCCCTTTTCATGGGTAGACTGTACGTTTACACGATAAGGTGATACGGATTAACTTTTAGAGGAGCAAAAGTATATAGAACCTCACGTATCCTGTTTCCCAATATGGGTGTAACTGATTTTGAAGATGACAAGAGCCTTTCAATTGGCATGTTCTCATTTGTATAATGATTAAGTTCCCATGTTAGCACCCTTTGAGAACTATCAAATTCTATTAACCTAACCTGCATTTTTCGAGCACAAATAAAAAATGTGGTGGTCAATAGATAAAATGATCCACATTGAACCATTTTTAATTTAAGTCTGGTTTCAAGTGTCAGATTCTTAATCTGCCCGGTTGATCAGGGTGCCTTAAGATTACAGAAGGGGACGACATGACAAACTTTTACACAAAAAGAATGCTATATATTGAGATATAACTATTCGTCTGAGACATATTACCAAATATTTCTTTCCTTTTCCATTCAGATACTTTTAAAGCTGTAACTAAATTTGTTGGTAAGGACTTCTACAATATTTTAACGTTTCGAATGCAACAGTGTCTTTCTGTTGGTTACTTGTTTCTTACTTGTCAACTTTAATTTAAAACGATACGGATATTCCTTAGAAGAATGGAATGTTTCACTAAAGTCTTTACAAAACAAAGCCGCACGTATTCTAACAAACATTTTGTATTTTTCCATACAGGTGATGTTGTTCCTTTTGTCAGTAAGTCTCTTTCATCATGGTGGTGGTGGTTTCGTGCTTCAGTTTGTGTGGTATTCTTTACGGTTGCTTGTATGTGTGCGCATAAAATTTTCACCTTGAAATGCACACAATAAATACATGGATTGCGGTCACAGAATGTTACATTCCCAATGCATGTTGGCAGAAATTGAACTTTATCTGTGCCAACGACAGAGACGGTTGTATTTTGTATTAACACCCAAAATATTCGCATTCATGTGATCGTATTTGAGAACAGCCGCAAGATTAAGGTTTGAAAAAGATGTTTTTTTTTGGATAAAATACAAAAAATTGGACTTCAAAGAACAAAGGGAGTATGCCTAGCCTGTTTTGTGGGGAAAATGCCAAACTGTCACTCCAAGGGAGTGCATATCCGTGGAAAAACTTCCACGGATGCGTTTTTATTCTTTAATATTGCTTTTGCTTATATTTCGGTAAAGAAACAACCATCTCAGAAGCCCAAAGAAGAATTGTAAGGGGGGAATCATGGCATCTGGCGCATGGCGAAAATGTTAAGCCAGGCATATACCAATACATTTTCAACATAAGTAGACCTTAAATAGTTGGAGAAGATCACACGCTTGTTCGAACCCATCAAATTCGGTCAGGGCCCTCTGAATTTTTCCTTCTCTCTTCATGTACCTTTTCTTGTAAGGTTGCCTGTAGGAATGGTTCCCTATGAGTTTGTATGATTCAAGCCTTTTTGTGTCGTTCATAAAGCTTGCAAAACCTTTCTTACCTTTCTCTTTAGAATAGCTAAGAAGTCCATTGTAAAATATACGAATGAAATTGAAAAATGCTTCAAATATAAAAAACTTAAGACTAATTTTGTCGAATATATATAATTTTACCTCAATAAGTAGTTAACGACTAGTGCACAAATCTTTTGCATATAATAACTTTTGACAATTGCACAATCCTCCTTGTGACATGGTAAATGATGCTGTCCTGCTCAGTAGATCACAAGTAGATCTATCTCGGTTTTTGTCAGTATCATTACCAAAAGATGACCCTTCTTGCCATCTAATTCGGTTTCAATGTCTTTAAGAACAAGTTGAAAGTGGCTTTGAGGGTTGTTTCCTTCTTGAGGTCTGTTTTCGTTAGATTTATGGTAAAAATGTATTCAAAGCGTTAAGCTAAGTCAAAAGTGAATCATACAACATTTCTTAGTTGGAAATATGTTAAAAACTTTGCGAGATGTTAATAAGTTAGCTATTCTACTTTTGTAAAAGTTTCCTGGTCATAAATTATTACGGTGAAAATAGACCCTTTTCCAAAAAGGTAAAAAGGATTGTGGAATAGAGTGTTGGTATATCTCTTTTCTGTCAGTGGCATTTTGGTGCTTGGTGTTTTGTTGATGTTACTTTCTCTTTAAATCTCATTTGCATATCAAGACATGCCAAGTATGTTCTATGTAATGTACGCCTGTATGCTTGTATTGACAGCTGGTGTTTTAGTGTACGTACCAAGGAGAGTACAGTGGTTAATAAAGCAGTTATTTGGTTATGGTTATGTCGTTTACACACTAAAAATGTATGGTTCAAATTGAACCAAAAACGGATCAAATGGGCACTTAAACGAAAAGGGATTAAATATTTGACTGAGTTTCGGTTCAAAGCTCACAATTTTCTGTCCAAAATGAACCAAATCTAGTCTTATATTTGAACAGATTTCTGTCCAGTGCCCAATTGATCGGAATCGGTTGAAATTTGAAACGGACCTTTTTAGAGTGAGGGAGAAACTAGTGTCGTTTACTTCTTCGTGATTTGTCTGTAAACTTTTAGAGGCCATTTTTGGTACGGAAAGCCTATACAGGAGTTTTATAACTAAAGTAGCATGAAAATTCGAGGACAAGGCCTTTTGCCATTGGCCAGGTTGTAAGGCGGGAATCATAATGTAACCAGAAATTGATGTATGTTCCACACTTATGAAAATTGTTTGTTGAATAACATTTTATTAATGTAAA
Organism: Holothuria glaberrima; assembly: GCA_009936505.3. Classification (NCBI taxonomy): domain Eukaryota; kingdom Metazoa; phylum Echinodermata; class Holothuroidea; order Aspidochirotida; family Holothuriidae; genus Holothuria; species Holothuria glaberrima. The sequence goes on along the minus strand of WURT03078691.1, from coordinate 2,495 downwards.
CAAGCATTTTCTTATACAGTCGTTTATTCTTTTCTCACTTTAGAACCTGTGGTTAACTTTGCATGTAGCTTTTGTAAAGGTGAGAAAGCTTTTTTGTAACTTCTTATTAAATAGTTCGACAAAACATATGAAATCAATGCACTTTTACTTTCCACAAATATCTTAGTGTCTACGTTGCATTACTGTAGATACAGAAAATAAAAAGTCCAACTTTCCTTTTGTGAAAGAATTAGCTTTAGAAACTGAATTTTCCTATGGACAATTACACAGAATGTACCAAATTCTCAAGGGAGACACAAACTTATCACAACTTATCAAAACTAAGTTAATGATATGTTACAAAACTAAACGAAAATGCCCAAAAGAACATGATCTGTGAAAAGCCAGATATGGAGATTACTTCTTTCGGCCACCCCGTGCAAAAGTCATGGATGGTGCCTGCAAATTTACTAGGACTATATACAAGCCAGGAACCTTGAAAAATTTTACCTAGTGGAAAGACTTTTCCCAGTCCTTCCATCTGTGTTCTGATAAGAAAGGTTCGGTCACAATAAGACCTCATATGTGGGCCCAGTGAAAATGAGACGATTCAGGAAGATTTTCAACGTT
>WURT03078680.1:0-13144 GCA_009936505.3 Holothuria glaberrima | reverse complement strand
AAGGACAGCATCAATTTAAACTGGGGGTTTAGCAGTAATAAATCCCCCCCTTTTTTGAGTTTCTGGCGGAATCCCTGATAGTGGATACTTTTTCTTTCAAATTCTGAAATTATAGGTCAATTTGTCAAAAGTATTTTTATTTCTTAATACTTAGTACAATAGAAAATGAGTGGAAAGTATAGTAAGGATATTTTCAATGCTGGATTGTTGTTTAGTTGTGTAAACTACAGTAATGCAAGAAGTGTTTTCTGTACGTGCAAAAAAAAAATGAGAAATAGTTTGGCAGATATATATTTAAAAGTGGTTTTTGACACTAATATTTTTGTCTGGCATTATTCTTGAGGTTAGATACATGTTAATTCTGCAGTATCACCCTGCGTTGGAGTAACAACATTGTTGTGTGTGTATTACTTACATAGTGCAGCCCAGTCAGGTCCCGTGTCAAAACTGTAGGCTGCAGCTGCCTCAGCAATGCTATATTGCTACACGTATTGCAATCGCTGGGTTTAGCTGGTACTGTTATTGTGATGTGTGTATAGTAACAAAGCATGGCTGCAGCTGCTGCAGCTTGGCTGAGGGAGCTGCAGCTTAGCTATTTTGACATGGTGCCTTATTATAGTATTTTACTCCAGTAGCAAAGCTCTCAGCATTGGTTACAAAGCTGTGAGTGGGTTGGTTACTTACCGGTCACACTTTTTGAACCCTGAGAATAGAAATTCCCATTGTATCCCATGTTGCATATGCATAGCTTTTCTGGTTAGATTGACATACAGTATGTAGTCAGTTTTGTGTATGTGCAAATGTGGGCTTACCATTTAAATTATTGGTAAAATGTATCAATAGTTAATCGAAACTGCTGTGCTAAATTTGAACATAACGTGTAACCATAAATAGTCATGAATTAAATCAAAGTTGGAAAAAGATAACCAGTTTCAGATTCTTATGTGCAATTAAAATTGTTTATATACCAATCCAGGTATTGTATCACATGACCAGCTACAACAGAAAAAAAAAGTTTGGTACCCGTTTGCAATATCTGGCAGATGGTACTCGTGCTTAAGTATTCGAAGCTTAATGTAAACCATAGTATGGTAGACTAAATTAGGGAACTGGCGATCAAAAATCATGATTTGTAACTGTATTTTTCAATCAAATACTTAACTTCTGGGGAAACAAAAAGTAATTCACTCTAAAAACATTTCAAAAAAATGAAAGCAATTTTTTGTCCAGGTGGCCAAGGATTTTGTGGGGTCAGCAACTTTTAGATAGGGCGCAGACGCACACTCTTAAAATTTTGTCTGGGTGGCGTGCCTGGACAAAATGGCTAGTGGAGAACACTGGTAAAAATGTTAATCAAGATTGAGATTCATTCACTCACTCTACAGTTTACAGCAGGGGTTACCAGCCTTGTTCTCCTGGGGTACCATTTCATATTTAAGTGGTGCCACCAAGCACCACTGTATCAGTGTTCAACTTCAATATTGTTTATGCATTAACATACCTGTGTTACTGTTGAATGTCCACTCCAGTCAGATAAAAAATGAAGCTTGCTGTGTATCACACTGCGTATCACACTGCGTGCCACCTAGAAAGTCCAAATAAATACTGTATAGCACTGGTGGTATGCATACCATAGGTTGGGAACCCCTGGCATACAGTATCATCCCATGCCATTATTTTGCTTTCCTTTTTCCTCAAAAGACATTTCTCAGAAAAATGATTTTGATTCTTTTATATAATCAACAGTTGTAGATTTAGTAGATTTGAATGATAAGAACCAATACTTTTGTTTTCCTCACAGAATTACTGAAATTCCAACCCAATTGTTTGTGCAGCTGACTGATCTTATATACCTCAGTCTCAGTGACAACAAATTACGTAAGTTTACTAGGAATTGTGCCTTTGATGCATGTGGTGTTTTTCACAGTTTTCATTACAAAGTGGTGGTGGTGGTGGTGGTGGTGGTGGGCGGTTGCAGTTCCCTCCCCCCCTCCTTGAAAACTATCGTGGAATTAAGATCTCATCCTTGAGTCAACAAGAGATAGAGCCTGTGACCTCCAAATTGGGAGGCTTGTATGTTGCAGTGGTTCATTTTGTTGAGTGTGCTACCTGCTTTGTTTTCTTGTGAATATTGCTTTGATCCTTAGACTTTCCAGGAAATTTTTCGGGGAAATGGCCTCCTGATTCCCACCTCTATGTGTACTTCTGTCAAGTATTGTAGAGCTATTGGTACCAAACGTCTGGCAAATTTAAGTTATAAATGGCAAGGGGATATTACAAGTTCCCTATTGAAATGCAAATTCTTATCCTGCTTCTAGGGATGTCAGATTTTGAAGCACTTTAAAAAATACAGCCAAATTCAAGAGTGATATGCTTGCATCATTTAAAAAATGCCAGATACCATTTTGTAGTCTTTGAAGGTTAATATATACATTTATAGGAGGCCAGATATGCAATTTTTGGCTGGAAATGCCAAATGAAAGCCATGTCTGGCTGTTTGCCAAGAGTCAGCAGATCAGGTCCTCAAATGCTAAAGGGTGCAAAGAAGGCCTTGGAGACTCCAACATATTTCAAGTTCAGTATCCCTGGCCGTATTTAGTTGTGACTCTGCAGGAGTTGAAACTCCTACAGTGACATCATAACTGATGGAGGGACATTATACTTCAGCATTCATACACTGTTAACTTTTATCCTACCAAGGAGTAGGCTTACACTACAGGCCTCTCAACAGCTGAGGTACCTATTAAACTGTCAATGTCAGAAAATTGTTGCCAACTGAAGGGAAAACTTGCTTTTAAATCAAGAATAAGATAAGAAAAAAACAATTGTATTTATAAGACTGTCAAAACCTGTGAAGAAGCACAAATCTTAACTCCATAATGTGATTTTTGGGCATATTTTTGACCGTGTTGAAAAGTACATAGGAGTCAGTTCCAGTAAAGGTAAGTCACTTCTTGACTCACAGCAAATAGTCGTGACTCTGCAGGTAGAATTGGGCATTAACGCAATCAAGCCTAGTATAAAGCAGATGGTGTGGGAAGAGTTGACAAATAGTCTCTTCACCAGCAGAGAACTGGCCTTGAGCAATTGACCTTTTTTGTGGGAGGTGCAAAAACAGTTGCTGAACATTGGAATTGCAGCCAAAATAAACTTTGGTGGGAAAATTTGAGCCATTTGGGATGACACAATTAGACTTAATACTTAATAATGGTACAGCATTTTGCGAAAATGAGGTTTTACTATTGCTTCATGTCTTTGTTTTTTCATTATTTGCAGTTACCCTTCCACCACAGATGAGACGTCTAGTCAACCTACAGACATTGATATTAAACAATAATCCTCTAGAATTAGCACAACTCAGGTATGTACAGTATTGCTTATGGTATAACTCCAGTAGTCAATGGAATTTTTGGTTTTACCTAATCTTTAAGCCAAATGTGGTTCTAAACCAGACATTGCTGAACCATATCAGGTTTATCCCTATAGATAGTTTTATCACCTTTGAACAAAAGCAAATCTTGTAGTTGAAGGTTTAACACCCTTCTCCCAAAATTAAACATCAAAGAGGAGGGTATGCTTTCAAATGGGCTTTGGAGGAGGCCTTTGGAGGGCATTGGAGGCAATTTGTTCTCAATATTGGGGGAACATGACTCCATTTTCAAATATTACTGTGTGGAAAATCAAATTCAGTGGGTGATTTCTCAAATGCGGTCCCCCTGGACCGCCACTTATGGGTGATAGACCTCCCCCTGTTGTCCTTTCCCCCTCTGCTTGTTTCTTTCCAAGCATTATAAAAGATGATAATTATGGAATATTGAACAAACTATCTATAAAAGAATATACTTACCAAGTTTGAACATATTTTATCAATCTGTAATGTTATCACATTTCAGACAAGTAGTTTCCATGACTCAACTGAAGACCCTCCACCTTCGGAACACACAACGTAATTTGGAGAACATGCCAACTTCTTTAGAAATGTGCCCTCTGGAAGATGTCGACCTTTCATGTAATGATCTCCCAAAAATACCAGAGGCTATATTTAAGCTGACAAAACTCAAGAGGCTAAATATCAGCAGTAACTGTATAGAGTTGTTGGAGTCATCTATTGGTGAGTCATGGTTTATTGAAAGGGGTTGTTATTGGTAGCTGATGTAATGTAAGCTTGGGGAGTCTTGTTTATATGGAAATTGATTGTCATCAGGAACTGAATAGGTGTTTGGGGAGTCATATGTGTGAGTCATGACTATACAAAAGATGTTTTCTAGCATTTAGTGCATAAAGTTCTTATAGTGGAGTGACATACTAGTGAGTTATGTTCATGTGAAAATCGATATCAGGAATAACTGTATAGAGTTGTTGGAGTCATATATTTGTGAGTTTTGTTTATATGAGCTTTTGTTACCAGTAGATTGTTGTATGGAGCTGATGGAGTCATCTGGTAAAGAGTCAGACTCATGTTTATTTGAAGCTGATTATATAGGCTTGCTGGAGTCATATACTGTATGTGTTAGACATGACAGCATGAAATTGCAGTAATAATTTCTGTATTGATTTTGGAGTCATTTATTTGTGGGTCATGCTCATGTGAATGCTAATTGTTAGCAGTAATTTTTATGGAGTTGTTGCAATCATCTGTTTGTGATTCAGGTATATTTGAAACTTATTATAACCAGCAGTTAATTGTATAAAGCTTATCAAATTGGCTGGTATGGAGTCATGATTATGTGAAAGTGATATAAAAATCACTAGTTGTTAAGTTTTTGGTTTGCTTTTATGATTATAAATATTCAATTCAATTCAATTCAAATTTATTTCTCATATGTTTTACAAGAGTCACAAAAGTTGAAACAAAAATGTGTCAATGCAAAAATATATGATGGGCACTAGAAGACAAAGGAAAGCTGGTATCAAAGCTACTAACCAGCAAAAACCAGTAAAACATGTTGTAGAGCCTAAAATATGAACAGGGAAGTACAGGTAGCATGATGCTAAAACCATACTTTGAAATTACCAGTCTGGTGTTTTTTTCTTCCAGAAAACTTAGCAGACCTTGAAGTTTTGAACTTGGCCAGAAACAAACTGAAGAGTCTGCCACAAACAATTGTGAAATTAGTCAAGCTAAGGAAATTGGTGATTAGTTCAAATGAAATCAACTTTGATGGAATTCCACTCGGTATCCACAAATTGGTCTGCCTGGAGCAGTTTATTGCCTCTGGGAACAAGTTAGAGTCAGTCCCAGAGGGATTATTCAGGTAAGTTTGTAGTAAGTGCTTTCTTATTTTCTCAGTACATGTGTATGGAGATGAAGCCACACTGCTAAAAGCTTTTAAAACAAGTGCAGTTGCTTAAGATTTCTGCACCAGGTCTTGTAAAGTTTAGAGTATGTTCCCAGGGCGGGAGTTAGATGAGGTTTTACCGCTCAGTTTCTAACCGATTGTTTTAAGTCGGGCTGGCCACAGCCTTTTTCCCAGTTGTGGCTCACGGGCTTGTTTTCCCTACTCCATTGGTTGGGGGGGGGGGGGGGGGGGTAAGTAAAGTTTTCTCTTTAGGTTTAAAAAAATGAAATGTTATGTTTTAGCTGATATTGTTGTTGGAGGAGGGCAAGGGGAAGGGGGGGAGGGACATGAAATACTGTTAGTGTATTTGTTAGTAGAAATTACTTTGCATTCAACCCAAACCCTGCTTAAGTTGTCAGCAGTATTGTTCCTAGTTTGTGGACATGTATCTACACCACATAGTACATTTGCCATGTAGAACTAAAGGGGGCTACAAAACACAGAGAATTATTCTTTGATTTAATAGTCATGCATGCATGGTTTGCTTGCCTTGTATGACAGAGTGTCTGAGCAAGGCGTACCCTCTGCAAGGGGTATACAGTGAACACAGTGCAGACAGAGGATGCCAGTGACCGTAGACTCTGTGGAGATCTTAGGAAGAATTCCATCATCAGTGTTGTATATCCCAAATTAAATTTTTACTCTATGATTATATTTTGCTCTTGGGCAAGTGAAAACTGATATTAAACCTATAAAGTATTAACTATCACTAACATACAGATAAGGGCAATGGGGCATTTTTCCCTACATTTGCCAAAATGGCCACAGAATGGCCTTGAAAAGGGGAAAATTATCGAGTACTAACAAAATCATTCTTTCCTGACTGCCAACAAAAACAATAGCAAAGCCCTTATGGACCCTAAAATAGTCTTTAAATATTTTAAGAGGGCACTTTATGCCCATAAATCTTTTGAAGGGCCCTGTGAAAGAATAAACTTTCATTATTAGTCCTGTAAAGAGTCTATACAAACTTGGGTAATGATGAAACTTTCAGTGATTTGTGTACTATTAGGCTGTTCACGGTTACGTCACTGGTTGACAATGGTTGGCATAGCTGAATGCGCAAAAACACAGATGTGTATGTTAGGTGTTGCAGGTGTAAACGCTTGTGCAATTGCATGCACAAAGTAGACGAACTAGAATCTACTTCGCATTCTGACAGTGTAAGCACACTCTATAAACTCTTCTACGGACACGCAGTGCCGTCTTTGTCTGTAAACAATGAATGAGTCTATTCCTGTAGCTGTTACAGAATTGTTTAATATTGCTTCAGTGCTAGGTCGTCTGTGTTTTTGGTGAAACTTTATGAACTACAAAATGCCTTGAAGTAATGGCTATTACTGTATCTGAGCTAGTATATTGAGACAGTTCAAAATATACACAAGGATAAAATTATTTCATTTGAAGCAATCTGTTTTCTTCCATCTTTCGAGGAGAGAGAATGCACTCGTACTTACATGTGAATGTAATTTTCATAATACTGCAGAGGAGAACTTTGTTGCTTGGCAAATCAGCATATGACTGCATTGAATGGAATGTGAAGTAGTCACATCAGTGTCATTCTTTGTAGTACTATCAATGCAATAAATCTCTTATTGCTTTGTTTTGATCCAGGTGTCCAAGATTAAAGAAAATTGCCCTTAACAGCAATGAGCTGATAACTATACCAGAGACTGTTCACTTTATCACAGAATTGGAGGTGAGTCTAGAAAAGCTTTGTCTAACTTTCTTTTCCAAAGAGCATATTCATTGTAGGAAGGTATATCAAATGGGGAAATTTTCTGAATTGTTATCCTGGAATTTAGACAATTCATGATGGGAAACTGGTGGAAAATTCAGAGAATTTTGTTTTCATGAAATGCTGGAACCTTGTTCTAGCCAAGGATTAGTTAACAATTTTCTAGCTTTTGCCAGGTAATATTTATGTGAAATAAATCAGTCTTTGCTGGACTTGAGTGATAGTATTCTTGTAATTTATTTGATCACCCCAACAGCTCTTTGACCTACTAGGGTCTAGAAATATAAGTTTTTAAGTTTCAGAGAGTGTCATGGTAGGAAAACAAAAAGTCTCTGTGTAATCGGAAAGAGAAAGGTGCTTAATTGAAGAAAAAATAAGGTTGTGACGCACTCAAAAATTCCTTTTTTTTGGGGAGTTGGTTAAAGTTATGATGATGCAGTGTTGTTCTTATGCTTTCCATGTGTTTAATGTAAAGTGACTTCCTTTTTCTCTCTTATATTGTTCTTTTTTTCTCAGAACTTGGATGTCCGTGACAACCCCAATTTGGTAATGCCCCCTAAGCCGGTACCACAGGAAAAAGTGACAGATTATTACAATGTGGACTTCAGTCTGAGTCATCAGTTGAGGCTGGTAGGGGCAACCCCTCCTCCTCAAGAAGGCCCACCAAGTAAGTTTCCATGCAGACGTGAAAGTTGTTTAAATTAAGAGAGAAGAACGACTGATCTGTTTATTGAAGTAAAGACCAGGAAGAAGGTAGTTCTCTGGATCTAGGGTTGCAACCAGGATTGTTGGAGTGCTAGAGCTCTTCTCCTAAGCCCACAACAAGGGTCCAAATTTATGCTGTGGTGCAGGTTGTCCTACACCTCAATAGGTTTGGGAGACGCATTTCTAAAGATGACACATTTTTTCCCAAATTAAGACAAGAAAATACACCAGAATTATACAGTCCCAGGAGCTAGGGTAAAAACTTTTGTGCACTTTGGTCTCCATTACGAAAATTTTGCCCATACCAGAATGTGGACCTGATACCGCACTTTTCTTGCAAAAAGCGCTGTATCACAACTTCTAACCTGACTTCCTGTTTCACACCTTTGCCTTGCCTCTTTGCTTGTGTGAGACTGAAGCCTTTGTGTAGGCCCTATTCAAGTTTACATACAAGAGCAACTAGTTGATAAGTTAATCCTCCTTGGGGAAATGAGGGAGGCTGCAGGATGAATAAACTTCAGGTGTGCATAGATGAACAGTTGGCTGACCATTCTGGTATGGGAGCATTTTTCCTCATGCGCTGGAAGTTTATCAAGATAGGACATGTGACCATCTGGAAAAGGTACATAACCTAGGAAGCAAGAACTACTATTTTATTAACGCTGCAATCTGGAATCAGTGCTCGCGAGAAACAGCTTTTTTCTGAGCTTAGTAGTGGTCAGCATTTCAGCATATGAGATGCGTGGGCCTGAATGGCGCCCACCAGCAGTTGCAGATCACTGTGGATCGATCTAATATGTATAGAGCCACATTGGAAATTTTCGGTATCTGATTCCCTTATTCTTTCACATTGTCTGCAGTGGTTCTAAGGATTTACTTTCTTGGTGAAGTTAAAAAAGGATGGGTTTTCTGCTAATGCAATTTAGTTTCTGTATTGTTTGATTGAAGTCTTGTCTGCTTCCAACCTTTGTTTGAAATGTACAGCTTTTGACCCTTGGGAAAGTTGCTAAAAGTGTTATAAGTCAAAAATGTTAGGAATATACAAAAAAAAAAACTTGAAAAAGGAATATCATTAGTAAAAATAAAATGATTTTCTTCGCTCATGATTTTTTCACCAGGTGCTAAAGAGGCAGCGGCTAGGAAGCAAAGAATTCGAAGAAGGAGGCAGGAGATGCAGGCAGCTGCAGCAGATGCGGAGAAGTCTAAGCAAGCCAAGGTGTTACAGGTAAGTGTAACAAAAGAATGGAGAAAAGGAGACCTGAAGAGGGGGGTGGAGGGAGGGGGTGTAGAGCAAATGAAAAAGGAGTGTTGCCCAGTTAACAGTTCTTCCTATTTAGATTTGATGTTTGTATTCATGTTTTATTGTGCTTGCATCTGTCAGTGTTGTTTGTAAATTCAAGTTTACATTCTGTCAGTGGTTAACGGGAACGGTAGGTACAAACACCTTTATAAGGATGTATCACAGTGTCTGTGTTGCAGGGAAGAGTATTCTGCAACCCAAAGACCCTTGTCTACAAAAAGAAACTTGCTCTGCATGATCTTGGAGCCACGTCATATACCCTTAATGTAATTAATCATCAGTATTAAGCATAGTGGTAATTTTTTTGCCTTGAATAGCAAAGCAATAAAATTCCATGCTGCTTTATGTTTGTAAAGGTTACATTTATTGTCCCAGCAAATGTGGAACCATTAATGCCAGAATTGTGAATATTTACATTTCATTTGTCTAGTTGTTGCCATGGAAGATCGATTTAATTGTTTGACTACTACCCTCCTGTTTGAACAAAAAATATTTGAGGTCAGGAAAAAATTCCTAGGTGCCATTGAGAATGGATCTGACAAACACTTCATTTAAAACAGGGCTTGTATACTTGTATGACAAGTATTTTCCAATTACCAGACTTGTAGTAGCTAGTTCATAAGTGTTTTATGTGATAGAATGTTTAGGTTACAGAGATTTAAATTAATGCAAGACCACTGTCCATGTGGTAAGAGGAACATGTGAATGGCATAGCAAGTTTAAAAAAAAGGTAAAGTATGTATTTTCTGTAAAATTTCACATGCAAAGTATAATTCAGTATTAATGGAAGGTTGTCTTATCCATTTGGAGTTTTGCCATTGATAATAAAAATGTTGTGTTTTTAAAATGGCTCACCAAAATTTGGCTGAAATAGCATTATCCCTGGGTCTGTGTAGTTAGACCCTTTTACCATCTGTGGTCGTAAAATAAAAGTGTCAATCATTTGTATTACATTTAACTGTTTGTGGAAATCATGTATTTATTCAAACGGACCATTTTCCAAAAAGGGCTTCCTTGTATATGGACTTTAACAATGTGTTTGAAAAGAGCTTTTCATCCATCCCATGGAAGTTTACAATAATGAACTAGTGCTAGGTTCAGAATTGATTGAGCATTCCTATCAACATATAGAGGTGAATTTAGTAATGAGCTGATCTGAACATGATATAAAATTGATGTTTAAAAAACACTGTAGTACTTGTATGCTAACATTCTTCATTCCAATCTCAGCTTATAGTCTCAATATTTGTGCAGTCATTTGATCACTGTTTAGGACTTTGAAGGACAGTCCTTAGCTTTTATGCACAGTACTGCATTTCCAAGACTTCATTGTATTAACAGAGGTTTTTGCTTGCATCTCAAATTGGAAACTCACTGAATATTTGGCAGAGTTACCACAGAGTTGTAGGTGATGATAGCAAGGGTTATGGCTAGAAAAAGTTTGGTGGAGGAATGCAACATTTTAAGTGAAGCCCTGTGTGGTTGAAAAGAATTGGGTGACATTATTGATTGACTGGCCCTACGTATATGACTGTATAATCATAACAAATAGTTGATTTCCTTTTAAGTTCCATCAAATCAGTTTTAGCCATTATATTACACAAAATTTTGATTATAATGTAACAATCAGGTGGTGCCAGGCTTGATGACTGTTAGCACTGGCCACTAAAGGAAAGTCCAGGCCAGTTCCACACCTCCCCCCTCTCTTTCCCTGCTATAACCTACCCCATGGAGCAGACTCTGTTTGCTCAGCTCCTCAGCTTCCCAAACCACCATCCGCCAAAGCGAAGGGGACTGCGTCCAGTTTTAGATGCAAACTTCATTACCATAATATGACTTATTTCATGTACTCTCTCATTATTCATCCTTTTGTTTTTTGCTTATAGCTTATCTGTTCACTCATGGCAAATATGCTAACCTATGATTGCCAAAGTGTGTTCTAACCAGGGTTCTAGCTACGGTGGGCAGCGCTGGATGGGACTGCCCAGCACTCCTTATTTACGCCCCGCACTAATGGTCAAATGTACTGTCCCGTCCGGCACAGATTTTCCACAAAAATGGTAAAAATACCAAAACCATAAAAATAATTAAACATCAGCTAAAAACTGAATGAAATTACACATATAACTAGGTCAAAAAATTGCAAAAGGTAGCACAATTTTGAGTCGAAGCCCCCTTAAAGTTACAAAAGTTTCTCAAAGGGGAACAGAACACCCTCCTCTTAGACCCCTTTACCAGGGCGGCATTTCGTAAACCAATTGTCACCCTGCACTAGATATGCTCTAGCTAGAACCCTGGTTCTAACTATTCTGAAATACCATCTCTTAGTAATGCTTTGTAACTGTGTCTCATGTATGGATGATTGTTTTTTCAATTTTTAGGGGATGAGTGATCTTGCCAAAGAAAAAAATGAAAGCTCATCGAAGGATGATGGTACAGACGATGACGAAGAACCCCAACTTAAGTAAGTGTATAATACCGATTTAGGGTGTCAAGCGTAAATGATTTGTGATGTGCTGATGATATCAAAGATACTGTATGTTTGACAATACGGCAGGTTTATACTTCAAAATTTTCATGCACTAAAAAGCTATAAGAACCATACATGGCCATCCCTTGCTCTTCCAGGCCAATCACAGACATAGGCTCAGAGTTGAACAGCATTCAACTTTCACAGCTTTATATTGCTATACTGAAGTATGAAGTAGCCTTTAATTGGTTAGTCATAGATATTGGTATAAGGTGCAGTATTGCCATTTGGTTGCTGTTAAAAGAAGGGTTTAAGCAAAAATTTACTTTTCATATGTGAAAGAGGAGCTAAATCTATGCATTTTGGTGAAACTTTCATTCAAATTGGACGTGTATACTCGAAATATCAGCAAAAGAAGTAATTACTACATTTGTGACCCAAGGTGTGCTGGAGGCAAGTGGGAGTTATATCACTCCCTGATAACACTTCCTCACATTGATAAGAATGCTTTGTTTCCATTGTTTTTTTTTTTTTCAGTCTATGTTGACCTTGAAGTTAATAGGGATAGGACCTCCCAATGGGGAATATTGAGTTTGTAATTTTCCCATGCCTCTCATGCAATCACAGTCCGATAACATTTGATTGTTGAGGAGAAAATTGGTTGAACAGTTTAAAGAAAAACAAGACTGCTCATTAATGTGAGGCTATGACATCATATGTGCTTGCTCCAAGTTAACTTTGTGTTGAAAATGTAACATCTTTATCTGCTGATATCTTAAGAACCACACATCGGATTTCCATGGAAATTTCACCAGATTGCTTAGAATAAGTACCTTTAATATATCAAAATTTAATTTGAGCTCAGACCCTTCTGTTAAGGCCAAGCATAACAAAGTTGGCCTAATTAATATGCTAAAAAATGGCCATCTAGGAATAAAAGTGCTTATTTGGCCATGAAATCTCCTGATATTTTAGGTATGAGGGACCTTGGTTGGCTGTACTTTTACATTGTGTAAAGGCTGTACATTTACAGGCTAAACTTGGAGAAACATTGATCTGATGTCATCATCACCATCGTCATCCTTGCTATGTCACAGTAACTCATTGGGCGTAAATGCAATAGGAACCTGACAGAGGGCTAGCAACATGCCAGACAATGCCTGAAAATGTCCAGATTCTGTGCATATATTTCATTATCTGATAGTGTTTTCCAGTTTATTATAGTAGAGGGGAAAAAAGAATGCTTTTACAGGGGATTCTGTGGTTAATATATTTGGGTGCTTTACCGTTATTATTTACTTGGTTTTCAATTATGTTTGTAAAAGCAGAATCTTTAAAATCAGTTGGTTTAAAGGGATTTTCCAGAGACAAAGTTCGGTAAGTTTAAAAAAATTTTTTTCTTTTAGGAGGTGAAAACCGCATCTCAATAGCTTGCATCATTTGGAAGATACAAATTTTCAAAGAAAAGCAATTTTTTTCTCAAGATGAAGTGCGGTATGGGAAATCTGTGATGTAATCGCGGCACATTAATTTGACATAGAATTGAATTTCTTTATGATATTAATGCCGCTGTAGGGAATATTTAGTAACTT